>CAIGQS010000294.1:0-51252 GCA_903798195.1 Danio kyathit
AAGTGAAGTTAATTTTTTTTTTTTTAATTTATCCTGCATAGTAGTTTGCTATTATCTTCTATGTCTTATATTGTGTCTTTTGCATATTAATCGTATAGTACTGTATATCTGTGTCCACTTCCAGTTACCTTCCTCTTTCTTTTCCCATTCCAGTGTTGAGTGCTTCCGCTGCACCAGTTTATTTATTTTCCATATAGGTTTCACCAACAGTCTACATTTGTGTTTATTCTGCATAATAATCATGTCACTTCCAGCAGCTCTCCCCTTTCTTTCCCCTTGCCAACGTTGAGTGCTTCTGCTGTTTTCTCCCAGCCCTTTACTCCTTACCTTTTATTTTTTATCCAACCTCCTTTCTCCACCTTAACATCACCCTAAGCTCCGACTCCCGCAGGAGTTTATACGACTTTGGCTGTCGCAAGAGCCTCACTTATCGCCTTCACCTTCCTGTTTCCCCCTGCCAAGCGTCGAGTGGTTCCTCTGCATCAGTTTATTCTGTATAGTTATTCACCAGTACTGGCATTAACCTGTTTATCCTGCATAGTAGTTCATTAGCATTCCATGTTTATTATATTTTGCATAGTAACCATGTTACCTCCAACAGCTCTCCCTTTTTCTTTCCCCTTGCCAGCGTTGTAGGCTCCTGCTGCATTAGTATCTTTTTTTATTGCTTAGTTTGTATATTCTGTATAGTAATAGTATAGCATATGTGTGTTACTTGCAGCCGGTCTCCCTCCCGTTTATTTTTCTGCCAAGGTCGATTGCTTTCGCTGCTTTAGTGCATTTATTAAGCATAGGAGTCCACTAGTATGTTTCATGTCTATATTGTATTGTTCATATATTTTATCTGTGTTATTTCCAGCTGCCTTCCCCTTTCTTTTCCCATGCCAGTGTCAAGCTACCAGCATTGAGTGTTTCTGCTGCATTCTGTATAGTTGTATATTCCGTACAGCAATTTTATAGCATACTTATGTTTCTTCCAGCTTCTCTCCCCTTTCTTTACCCCCAGCAGCGTCCAATATTTCTGCCGCCAAATCTCTTCCCTCTTAATCAGCCAACTTCACACCCTTCTCTATCACCTCTCACAAACTTTTAAGCACTGACTCCCACAGAAGCTCCACTTAAGCCCCAACTCTCCAATGAGTCTCCCCCACCTACACTCCTAGCCACACTCAGACTCCCGCAGGAGTCAAACTTAGCCTCCAATATTTATTTCATAGCCACCAGACCTACCCTGGCCTTCACACACTCCCTAGAAAAGCTTATCCCCACACCAACTCTTCACGTTATATCCAGCAGCCGGATATAGCACTTTTTCTTTGCACTTTGGGGAGTTCCTGTTGTAAATACGCGGCTGCTGTCCCGAGCGCTTATCATTTGCTTTTTGGGGAGTTTGAGATCGACCTGAGCTCAATTTCCCCTCGCCATGTGAAAGGGGGGAGCCCTGGGCCCGAGGATCCCTTGAGCTCAGGGCTCTCTCCCGGGACAGTATGCCAAACAAGCTATGTGATAAATCATGAGCTAAGTGTGAACTCTTGAAGTGAAGTTTAATTTTAAACTAATTTCGAGAGGAGCATGTGCTCATGATTGACCCAGCTGGCCCACATTAGCTAATCATGATCTTCCAATCAAAGCACCCCAAGTCACTATAAATATATATCCTTATTTCCTCTCTACATCTATCTTCATTTGGAAGAAACCCACCTCCTCCCCTTCTTCCACCTTTATCCAGAATGGGCGGCACGGTGGCCCAGTGACTAGCACTGTTGCCTCACAGCAAGAATACCAATGGCATCAGGTCCTTGCTGGGTCATCTGGTATTTCTGTGCGGAGTTTGCATATTCTCCCTGTGTCCGCGTGGGTTTCCCCCGGGTTCCCCGGTTTCCTCCCACCGGCCAAATATGCTCTATAATAAGCCTAAATCTTTTTCTAATGTCTTACTCTCAAGAAGTTCACCTTGGCCTCAGCAGCGGGGGAGTTTGACATCGACCTGAGCTCAATTTCCCCTCGCCATGTGAAAGGGGGGAGCCCTGGGCCCGAGGATCCCTTGAGCTCAGGGCTCTCTCCCGGGACAGCATGCCAAACAAGCTATGTGATAAATCATGAGCTAAGTGTGAACTCTTGAAGAATAAATGAAAATGAAAAATTTCAAAAGAGTTTCACTTCTTTGTGTCAACAATTTAAGGGAAAGGTCAAGGGCCAGTCAAAATGTAAAGGGTGCTTTATAGTTGGGAACAAATTAAGCAAAATAATTGTTGGCATATGCATCTCGTATAACCCTTCCTGTTTCATTGTCTTCAAATGCTGCTTCAATGTCCCAATCTTCCTGTACAACTATCCTTGGTTGCCTTTCCCTCCTCAGACAGGCAATGTTATGGAGCACTACACATGCAATTACAATTTCACATGCTCTAGGTGGAGTCACTCTGAGATGCTTCAGGCACTGGAACCTTGACTTGATGAGTCCAAAAGCCATCTCTATACGACCTCTTGTGCATGCATGGGCAATGTTGTAGTTGTGCTGTGCTTCTGTCTGAGGCTCTTGATAGGGAGTCAAGAGATAAGGCAAACATGCATATCCCTTGTCTCCCAGTAATACTCCTGAGAATTCACCTGTAAAGAAAGCATTATTTTTATTTAAAATTTGGTGATATTTCACTGTTTTTGCAAATTGTTAAGTGACAAACATACCTCTTGCCATTTGCTGGGAGAGAGAAGAGGCCCCAAAGATTCTGGAGTCGTGCACTGAACCTGGCCATTTGGCCTCTACATTTGTGACTACACTGGAATTATGTTATACATATAAAACATGAGGTTTGTAATTACATTTATTTGTCATGAACAGAACACTGGTGCCCAGCTTATACACAGGTGCTAGAGTTAAGCCTTCAATATTATGTCAGTAGGAATGTACCTGTACATTAATGCTGTGTACTGATTTTCTGTTTACAAAGTCTGCTTCGTGTGGTCCAGACGGGCACTTTATACGCACATTGGTGCAGTCCAGTGCACCGATAACATTTGGGAAACCCATAGGAAAATTAATTATAAAAATTTAAAATATCATGTGTAACATCAGCAGTCAATGAATATTTCTGTGTGCTGTAAAGTTATTTGAACTTACCAGCAATTCCATAAAAGGTATGTTTAATGGTTCAAATTGCTCTGTGGCCAGGGAATGCAATGAAAATATTGAGGTGTCTTTTTAAAGAAAGGCACACAGTTCGTACAGAGCGGCAAACTGATGCTTTGCTGATGTTCTCTGCATCTCCAACAGTGTACAAAAATGTTCCACTGGCAAAAAACGAAGTGCAATGCACACCATCTGCAGCACTGTGAGCGCTCTATTGCGGCATGTGTTATTTGCAATGTATGGGCTCAGTTATCTACAAATATACACAATCCCATCTCTTGAAAACCTATACCGCTCATACAGGTAGTTGTCATGAAACTCCAATGGGTCTGACCTGTCCCTGAAAGTTCGTTCTCTTTGAAATGCCCTTCGCACGACAATGGCTCCCTCATCCACGACCTCATCAATGAAAGGACACGCCATGGTTAAATTCAAAAACATGACTTGAAATCCCTTTTATATACTTTTAATTAATTGCCAAACTCACACCAATTAAACACATTAAGTTCTAAACTTTTCCTAGTGTTTTTTATAATTGACCATATAATTATAATTTGGTACAATTTTTAGTAAAGTAAGTTTCTTTAATTGTTGTTTTTGTTATTTATTATTATTATTATTATTAATAGTGGTTAAGTGAAATAAAATGGTATGAAATTACCAGCAGGTGAGCGTTAGTGTTTGGGTTAGGCTTAGCCTGACAGTTAGCCTGCCCCAGACCAGGCTAGTTTCCCAGCATAAGTTGCCAGGGTAACTAAGTTGGAACTATCGTAAATTTGATTTATGAAACCGAATCCGCCATTAATAAACCTGACTTAACAAAATAAGCCTGGCTTTTTCTCTAAGCTTGCTTTATGGAATAGCCCCCTGGTGTTAATTAAGTTTAACAGTAAATCCTAGTCAGATTCTCTGCTTGGTGGTTCGCTAAGGTTGCAATGCTAAAAACTTATCACGTGTGAGACGTTTGGGACTCTTAGTTGGTCATTCTCAGTAACTCAACCCATTCCAGAACTGTGTGTGTGTGCATCTTTGTGTTTGTTTGTTTTACATTAGAGTAGTTTACTGTGTGTGTAGCTTAATAAACTTGTGTTTCATTTTAAGATCCTTGTCGGAGTTTTTATGTGTTTTTAAGTTACTGCCTCAGCTATATGATCTTGCTACCTTGCTTGTGAAACTGCTTATATTGTTATTTTGGCCAAGTAATAATATAACATAGATTTACTAAAGATAAAGTTACGTTGCTTACTTCTATTAGGGTGGACCAATAGATGACGTAAGCGTGGTAACCTAATTTTGACTGTGAACCAGTCGTTTGAGTCTCTTGATTCAATCCCCGAGAATTAATATAAATTAATTCGAACTTATGAGCTAATTCTTAAAGTACCGGACATATTAGATGGTCCAGGAATTACATCATCCTCAAAGCCAACAGTTGCAACAAGACGGAGAACGTGTTAATAACACTGACTGATCGCCAAGGTACAATAACATTACCTGTCTCCAAAGAAATTGCAGAAAAAATAAAGCACGGTAAGAAAATAAAAAAAATTGATTGACTATCTGGTTCTAATACTTAGATTTTTGTAATTTAGACTTTTTAATTGTAATTTTTTTTATAATGACAAATATGCAGCATATATAATGTAGCAAGTAAGATCTGCAACACTGAAAGAAGGTAATGTTTTTGGTAAGTACAATTTTAAATTCTTATAAGATTTATTAATATTTGTTTTCTTTTGTAGACAGTATCCATCATCCAGCCTCTTTGCCCCCCTCCGAAGATCACTCCTGGTCCAGCATTTGTTAAATGTTCTGGTAAAACAAAAAACATAGATCTCACTAAACCCCCACAAGCACCCAGTCCTCAGTCCCAATCGAAACAGACAGAATGCCAAGAAATCCAACAAGGTATGTTCCATTTCAAAATGCATATGCAATATCTCTATAAAGGTTTTTCTAAATTACTAACTGTTTTCATAGAATTCACACACCGGACCACACTGCTGCTGCATGACCTCACACAAGCACACATGCATTTATATCATAAAAATAAAATGGCTTTTTATAAAAAGCTTGAGCAAGAGTTCAAAATAAATGGTTACAGCATGACTAATGAGAAACTGAGAAAAAAACTTGGCAACATGATCACCACATATAAAAGGGATAAGGACCGAGCTACAGGAGAGGAAAAAATAACTTGGGAGTCCTACAAGGTCGGCATTCTTTATGTATTTCATTTACTGCAGAATCATTTGGTTTACTTTTTAAAATATTTTGCATTCATTTGAATTTGTTTTAAATGCACTCTCACAGCAAATGGAGGAGTTATTTGGTAAATGTGGTGTTGGGAGTGCACCATCTGCTCAACTCCTCTGTCCAAAACATCCGTGACAACAGCTCCACAATCTTCGATACCAGCATCACGCTCAGAAGAACATCTTCCTCAAGAACAGCCAGGTCCCTCCACTTCTTTCCCCTTCAAAGAGATACACCAAAAAGAGAGTTGGAACTTTCTATGAAATTTATGAGGCACATGCGGAGATAAGAACCGCTGCCTTAGAAGCAGTAGTGCGGCCTGACTTGGACCGCCGAAGAAGGCTCAAAGAAAAAAGACGAAGGGTGTTTGAAAAGAAAACTCTAACCTGCCTTTCAGAAATAGTTGAACAGCTAAAACAAATCAACAAGTCGCAAGAAATGATAATAGAGTTTGTGGAAATATAAATTTATAAAATCTAGTTTCAAATGAACAATAATCAACATATAACTGAAAATATATATTCTTTGGGTTTAATTATATAATTTCAATAACAGCCTTTGTCTGTCTGACTACTGAGTGAGCCAAAGTAATGCAAATGCTATGGGCATCATACTATTTGCTGACTACAACCCTGATGAACATTGAAGCTACCTGAATACAAAGATCAGACTTCACTACAGACACACTCTTTTCAGCTCAACCTCGATTTGGTGAGTTTCACTCTATCAAAAGAACCATAAAGACCAGTCTATACACATGGTTATCCTCTGCTCCGTCAGAGAAGAGCTAACAAACAGCTGCAGGGTTTGTTTAACAGAAAAAGTTATCCTCTATTTCAATAGAGAAGTAAAAGTTATCCTCTGTTCAGGCAGAGGAGTTAAGCCTTACGTGCTATTTTCTTTTGTTTGTTTACCCTATGTTCAACCAGAGAAGTTTAGCGATACAAGCTAATTTATGTTCTCCCTTCTTCAGGCAGGAAGTTTTAGCAACATGTGCTAATATTGTCACCCTCTGTTTTGGCAGAGAAGAAATTACTACACTTTCATCAGAAAAGTTTTAGTTTCTTTATTTTATGATAACAAACTCACAAAATGTTCAGAAAGAATACTAAACTGATCCCCACAACTGAAAAAGGT
Source organism: Danio kyathit (assembly GCA_903798195.1). Lineage (NCBI taxonomy): Eukaryota > Metazoa > Chordata > Actinopteri > Cypriniformes > Danionidae > Danio > Danio kyathit. The sequence continues at coordinate 6,524 of CAIGQS010000294.1, forward strand.
GTTTTAGTGACTCCTTTATGGTCAGATCAGGATTTCAAATCGCTGCTAGGACAGCACATGGACTCAATTACAGAGTCAGTCAGACTAAATTTGACAAAGAAATTTAGCATTGACCCAGATAATGTTTGGACACTAGAAGAATGCAAGAAAGTGCTCGGAGCATGCATTCGCAAAAATATTGTGAAAGGCATTATCTGCTGCTACAGACAATTCAGTTTATCTCGAGCTAAACAACAAGCTCAGACTAAATCAGAATTGGAGAAACAGATCCAAGAGCTTCGTGCTAAGATAATCTCATTAACAAAACAGCTGAACCTCAAGAAATCAAAAACTGACATTTAAGAAGTTAGTCAGCCTGATAAAAAAACATCCTGACTTACAAACTGTCTTTGAAACAGACATTTCCATTCAGTCATTAAATGATATGCCTGTAGGTTCAGTGGAGGTTTGTGGTGCTAGGAGAAGAACTAGGAGAACTGAGAGTTTACACAACAACACTTCTGTTGTTCCAATTCAAACAGTTTCCAGAACACTAGGACCTAAAGAAATAGACAGACTGTCTCAAAGCTTACCTTCAGCGCGCACACATTTCTCAGAGTTTAGCAAAGTACTGATCAGCAAAATGCGTCTTTATGACATGTCATTAACAAACGTCACCCAGCTAATGTCTTAAATTCTCACAGAATCTGAATTCAACAGTTTTGAGCGTGCTGTGACCTCTGAATTACAACATGCCAGTAAGGATGATTTGAGAGAGGGTGTTTTGGAAGCTCTAAAGAACATTGTTGGCCCAAAGATCGACTGGTCAAAAGTGACTTGTTGTGTGCAAAGGAAAGATGAATCTGTGAATGAATTCACTGAATTCACTTTGTCAGCCATAACTTACAGTGGATTAGCTGATAATTCAGACAGTGTGCTAAATGATAAGGGACCCCTAGTCCGCATCTGGTCGAATGGCCTTGCAGCTGAATACAGAAAAGCTTTGCCATTTCTTAATATCACCTGGTCTACCACCACTCTCAGAAATAATCTGAGCCGTTTAGCTTTATGGGAAAGAGACTCTGATATCAAAGACAGAGTCAGAATTGAAGCAGCCACCACTAAGGTGAACACAGAGAAGACATCAAATCATAAATGTCTTAGGAAAAATATCTGTTGTCTTTACTGTAGTAAAAAAGGACATTGGATGAGGGAGTGCCCTGCTGAAAAATCCAGCTTAAACCAGCCTAAGCTGGTTGGCTGGTTTTAGCTGGTCGACCAGCCTGGTTTTAGAGGGGTTTTGGCCATTTCCAGGCTAGTTTCCAGTCATTTCCAGCCTGGTCTTAGTTGGTCAGGCTGGAAAATCACCAGCTTAAACCAGCTAAAACCAGCTTGACCAGCCTGGTTTAAGCTGGACATAGCTGGATTTGGCTGGTCAAGCTGGTTTTAGCTGGTCAACTCCCAGCCTGACCAGCTAAGACCAGGCTGGAAATGGCTGGAAACCAGCCTGGAAATGGCCAAAACCCCTCTAAAACCAGGCTGGTCGACCAGCTAAAACCAGCCAACCAGCTTAGGCTGGATTTTTCAGCAGGGTGTAGAAAGAATAAAAATAACTTTAAAGAAATGAACAGGGTAAATCAACTTGTGAACTTGTGAATCAACTTGCTAGTTGCCCTCAACATACCCCTCCCCTCATCACTAAATCCATTGAGCTGTCCACAGAGGTGCTAACCAATTTTTGGCTGTGAGTGCTTAATGTCCCAGTTCATTTACAATTAAGATGAAAGACTCTTTGTAATGACACAAAGGAAACTTCTTCCTTTTTATTTGGGAACACTGCTCAAGTCCACTCACAGCCTTGAATGTGTTTAACACATATTCCAATCACTACCATTCAATGTTATGATGTCTGATAGGACTGATGTTTATTGAATGATAGTTTGTGTCTCACATTTTAAAGTTTTGCCCACCACACTCAGGGACAGAATAGGACACACAAACCAGTGAGGAGCCCAGGGCAGAACTGAAAGCAACAGGCTTCAGGGGCGGCCCCCTGTGGTGAAGAATCCCCATTTTCCCCATCTATTAGTCCATCCTCACCTCACTGTTTTATAGGTGTCATAACTTTAAGATTAGGAGACAGAAAATACACAACACTATACAATCACCTGAATAACTAGACACATGAACTGTATGATCATACAGTCTGTGCATGAATACTGCTGGTCTGCTGTTTCCTTGTTTTCTTGTGTGCAGGTAAACACATAAACACTGTATCTTCTTAAGAAACACTATGATCCAGAGCATCACTACAGAGATCCTTAAATGACAGGAAGTCATCAGATCAACTCTGCGCTGGAGAAGAACCACAAGAAACAGACCTCACAACAGACTGCACACTATTCACAAGCCACAGACTTTCAGAAGATCTTCAGTTTAACTACATGATTTGTTTTGTGTCATCATGTAGGATTTATGACATTACAGCTGATTGTCATAAACGTGAACAGTTTTGAAATCTACACTTACATCTACGTAGATATAGAAAATGACACAGAATAAGTTAAATGTGCCTGTAACTTTTTCAAGTTACATGACTGCAAGTTGGGGCCTATGTTATCAAACAGAAGCCATTGAAGGGATTTAGGAAGCCTTTAAATTTATATTGTTTGAGAGTTTTTTTAATAACTCTCAAAGGGGGAACTGTGGAAATATACATTTAAAATAAAATAGAGTCAAATGAACAATAATCAACATATAACTGAAAATATATATTCTTTGGTTTTTAATTATATAATTTCAATAACAGCCCAGTCATGTGGGACATTTAACCTTTGTCTTTCTGACTACTGACTGAGCCAAAGTAATGCAAATGCTATGGGCAGGCTTTTAATGACTCTGCCTTTGTCTTCGGGTGATACTTTCAGGCCAAAGAAACCCTTTTGTTGATTAACTTGTGTGGCAGGTTTCTAACACCTATTTGCTGGTTACCATGCTGAATCCAATACCCAATTTGCATGCTTTGTTTAGCCATCTCCCCTCCTCCTAATGCTGCGTTCACACCAGACGCGGAAGAAGCGTCAAGCGCGAGTGATTTACATGTTAAGTCAATGCAAACGCGCGAATAGGCATCCTGCGGCGCGATACACGCGAATGACGCGAATTGAGCGTTTGACGCGCAAATCGCGCGAATTGCTCGAGTTCAAATATCTGAACTTCTGCGGACATTCGCGCCGCATTAACCAATCAGGAGCTTGCTCTTGTGGGAGCATGATTGTGACGTAGCACCTGTTGTTGGTGTCCGGGGGAAATCCTCCAGCCGACACCGACAACAGTTCATCAAACTGGGCTTGGCTCAGTCAGAAGCACCGCTGGAAGCCCCAGTCATCCAGGTTAAGTTTCTGGAGGAGTTTATGAGCCCACAGGGCTGGGTGCACCTCTGAAAGTATCTAGTGGACTCAGACACGGCTCAAAACGTATCGACGCTGTTTTACAGCCTTCATAAAGCACATAAACACAGGTATTTTATTAATAAAATCCATGTTAGCCATTTAGCAACGAAGCTACATTCACAGAGCAGACAGAAGCCCTGCCCATGACGCGAATCCGCGTCTGTTCTGAAGTGAATTTGACGCGCGAATGAAGCGGAGTCTGACGCGCGAATGAAGCGAGTAAACTCAAATGTTCATGCGTCTATTTACTCGCGGATAGCGCGATTTTGCCGCGCGTTCCGCGTCTGGTGTGAACGCAGCATAAGAAGACATTATAGACAGGACATCTTTGTCTCAATTCAGACTTGTGATAAAACTCGCAGACTGCAGTCCTTCAATAGGCTCCTGCAGACACATGGACTTCTTGAAGACGCTGTATGACTGCAGATTAACCAACATGTCTCAATAAAGGAATTCTGCTTGTTTCGAGTCTCCTGGACTGGGTTCTCTTCTCTATCCAATCATTTATTTTTTTACAACAACTTGTTAAAAAAAAAAAAGCAAAACTATATAAAATCTACTCCTATGTTTATTTTTTTTATTGGTCAGCACACACCATTATAATAGTTTAAAGATTTTCTTTCCAAAATAAAACCAATAACATCACTATTTTTTTTTCCATGACGGGGCAAAAAAAAAAAAAAATCATATATATATATATATATATATATATATATATATATATATACATATATACAGGGCTTTACATTAACACCCGCCAACCCGGATAGATTTCAGTGGTGGTGGGTAAGACAGAGACTCCCACTAGCCACCTTGGCTGGTTGAAAATAATTTTCCTGGATAATAATTCATAAAAGCAGGGTTCGACAATAAGGATGGTCCAATATGCATGCAAAGGCGATCTTAGAATTTAGAAGAACACGACTGAAAAAATAATTGCGTTCGCGTGAGCAATAAAAAAAGCAGATGAATACCGAATGAGAGGATGATAAAGCAGATGAATACCGAATGAGAGGATGATCACTCGCGCTAACAGCTGAGGTGATGCGCTCCACTGTTTAAAACGTGCGCGCTCCCGTTTTCTTGCGTGAAGCAACTGTGTGAGGAAACACAGCTGATGTGATCGGTTCTCTTTCCAATAGACTAGACAAAAAGTGATGAACATGCACCCACAGTCTTGCTGCTTTCAAGAGCTCCAGATTTGAATTTTTTAAAGCAGCACCGGTTGCTTTCGCTTTCACCATTATAGAACGGATTTTTTTATGAGTCTAACGTTAACCTTGTGCGTAATCATCCTTTCATTATCACACGGTATGTTTTTTTACCTGCTTTCTTTTGCGTAATGTGGTTTAATTATCATTTTTTTACAATAACATTGCTTTAATGGGAGATTACTCCCCATTTATATGTAGTTAACTGGTGATCTGGGAACTTTAGCCAGGACAGATTACTGTGCATATGTTTTGTTAAATAAAAAGTATAGTAAACAGCTATATTTAGCTTGTTTTGACACATTTAAAATTTGTGGCTAAGAAATAATTAATTGTTTATGTTTGGTGTGGTCAGAGATAATTTTGGTATATCCTTCATTTTGAGCTCTGAAAATTATGTGAAAGAAAAACTAATTGTAATACTATGAAACCATGACCTATTGGCTCATGAACATTTAGCAAACTCATACACGACACACAAAAAGTTAAATGAATGAGGCATGTAGGGTAACGCAAAATCTAAATCAAGTAATTTTAGCATGTCAAAGTCATATTTATGTGTATAAAAAATATTTTCCCAACAATACTAGTGTGGTTAGTGAAAATAGCGAGTGGCTAGTAATGCTGAAAAACTACTAGCCACAGTGGCTGGTGATCAAAAAAAGTTAATTTTAAGCCCTGTATATATATATTCACACACATTTTTGTTTAATAACTGTTTAATATTAGGCAACGCAGTGGCGCAGCAGGTAGTGCTGTCGCCTCACAGCAAGAAGGTTGCTGGTTTGAGCCTCGGCTGGGTCAGTTGGCGTTTCTGTGTGTGAGTTTGCATGTTTTCCCTGCGTTCACGTGGGTTTCCTCCAGGTGCTCCGGTTTCACCCACAGTCCAAAGACATGCGCTATAGGTGAATTGGGTAGGCTAAATTGTCCGTAGTGTATGAGTGCGTATGGATGTTTCCCAGAAATGGGTTGCAGCTGGAAGGGCATCCGCTGCATAGAAAACATGATGGATAAGTTGGTGGTTTATTCCACTGTGGCAACCCCAGATTAATAAAGGGAATAAGCTGAAAAGAAAATTAATGAATGTTTAATATTATTCTGTACAATTCCAACTACCAATTCACAAAAATAAAATGAAAATCCTTTGTGCAACAGAAAAAGTTTTTTTAATTTTTATTTTTAAGACAAGGGTTGAAGAGAAAGTAATGTTTACAGGAGGCCACAGATTGATTCCCTATATTGTGATGCATCACTGTGAATATGGCCTTCTGGTGGATAAGGTTCATCCATATCATCAGTCTGCTCATCAGCCTCTAGTCACTGCATTCCAGGCACATATTGTACAAAATGCAGCAGGCTGTGACTGCAGAAGAAATGTTCTTCAGATCTTTCATGTGTAGACATTTGAGCCTCCTGAATTTGGTTTTTAGTATACCAAATGCATGCTCAATCACAACGCGAGCAGAATTTAGTTTCTTGTTAAAACGCCGCTGTCTAACTGTCAAGTGGCCATTGTCCCTGTATGGCTTCATTAGCTGAAGGGAAAGCGGGTATGCAGAGTCACCAATGATATGCATCCCCTCTGGAACCAGGGAATGTGGGTCTTCCTCAAGAAGGCGGCCCACCTTGACAGACGAAATGCCCTTGAATCATGCCAGCTACCAGGGTGTCCCACACTGACATGACAGAAACGGCGCTGACTGTCACAGAATCCTGTAAGTATAACAGAATAGAACTGTTTTCTGTTAATGTAGGCCACAAGAATGTCACAGTGTGGTTTTACAATTGGAATGTGACATCCATCAACAGCACAGATGGTATTAGGGAAGCCAGCGGTTTCAAATCCTAACTGCGATACATGCAGGGCTTGTCCTTTGGGCCAGGAGATATGGTGAGCCAAATGATTTGTTACAAGAGAACAAAACCCATGCAGGTGTTTTGAGACTGGATTTTGTTAGGTTAAATCTATCTACCACGCCTCTATAGGACTCTTGATTGGAAAGAGTCCGTAAAGAGGCAAGTATACTGTTTGTCAGTGGCACCTTGGTCTGATTCACATTCATGTAAAAAGGGCCAAGTGTATTTATAAGCTCCTGCATTCAGAATAGAAAAAATATTATTAACATAATACAAACAATGCTTTTGTATAAAACAGCACATAAGTTGAAACCAACCTAACCATGGGTCTAAGGCAAAATTGTATTAATGTATAATTTCATGCATTTTCTAACATGATATTGTAACTGCAGATGAAACAACCTAAAACATTGCTTGGGGATTTTTTTTTTCAAATGGCCAAGCTATTACTGTAGACTAAATTGGATAATGGTTGAATGAATAAATGAATGAACACATACACACACACACCAATCAGAACGGTTGTGTGTGTATACAGTATATACACATTTTAGTGCTGGGCAAAGATTAATAAGAGTTTGTATTCACATATTTGTGCTTACTGTGTATATTTATTGTGTATATATAAATACATGTGTGCATACATTTAAGTATATATATATATATATAGAGAGAGAGAGAGAGAGAGAGAGAGAGTATATACACTGTAACCACAGGTAAGATGCTGACAACAGATTGCGGATCCAAATGCAGGCTTTATTAAAAGGGATGGTCAGACAAGCAATGATCAACACAGGAGCAAACCGATGTATGAGGGCAATCCTGAATCGTGGTCAATGTAGCAGGCAGATGGTCATAAGGCTGGCAGCAGACAGGGAGAAATCAACAATCAAAGCGAGGGTCCAAACACGGCAAGAACAAGACTAGGTAACGCTAGGAATTGTGACTGTGAACAGGTAACAAGACTCGGCAACTGGGGTGAGTGTGTGTGCTGTTTATGTACTGAGTGCAATCTGTGCTTGAGCGGTTTCAGCTGTGGATGTAATCAGTGAAGATATGGAACCGGTTGTGTGTGATGTTAGAGTAGTGCATGTATGTAGATGTAGTCCATAAGATGGCAGATTTGTAGTCCATTGTGAATGTGCATGTAAACCAGCGATCTTAAGGGGGAAGATCGCTGGTGATTGTGACATACACACACACACATACATATATATATACAGTTGCAATGAGAATTATTGAACCCCCTTTGAATTTTTTTTTTTTCAGAAAGATTTAACAAAGGGACATTCCCAAAACAAGTGAGCAACAGATTCAGTAGAACTCTCACAGAAAGAGCAAGCCACATCAATGTCATTTTTGAATTTTTGTAAAAATTCTTTAACTAGATAAAATCTGTGAATAATTTTAAAATATATTTAATTTTATTTGTTAAAAAAAAATTCTGGGGGAGTGACCAAACATACGACCATTTAATATCATCAGAAAGGTTGTTCCAATAAGAAATAGAAGAAGGATTTGGGATGACAAGGTCTTAAAATAAAGGATTTTATGATTGGATTTTTTTAGTGGAGAAACAAATGGATCCAACAACAGTAGAATGAGGACTAGGGGAACATACAGAAATCAATGAATTTTTATTTCTAGAAAGCATACAAATCTCAGAGGAGATGGCCTTACAGACAATATTAAATTCGTTTTTAGATATGGGCAAAGTAAATAAATTACCATTACTGTCAAATAACTGGTTCACTAATATCACCCCATTACTGAACCAGTTATTAAAGAATAAAGATTTCCTCTTATGTAAAATATTACAGTTGTTCCAAATTAAAAAATTGTGTGGCGAGAAATTGTGCTTATAAATAAGTTTCCAAGCTTGAAGCATTTGCTGATGAAAATTTAACAGTTTGATAGGAAGTTTATTAATTGAGAAATTACGCATTAATAGAAAGTCAATGCCTCCTAATTGAGAAAAAACATAATAAGGGATTACATTCCAAACTGAAGTTTGATTTTGGACAAAGCGTTTAAGCCAATTTATTTTTAAGGTATTATTAAGTTAATTAAAATCTATAAAGTTTAAGCCACCCTTATTATAGGAATTTAAAATAACTGATTTTCTAACATAGTGCGTTTTATTCTTCCAAAGAAATTTAAACAGCATTACATCAATCAATTTACAAATAAAGAATGAGCCACATAGGATAACCTAGAGATGCCTTCTGCTTTTGTAAGTAAGGTTCTGCCTTTTAATGATAAATCTCTTCGTAACCAAACATTACATTTTTTTTTTGTTTTTTTCTAATATTGGGTCAAAGTTTTCCTTACATCTTAGTTTTACATCTTTTATTATTTTAATTCCTAAATATTTTACGTTCTCTTTGACAGGAACATTAGAAATAGAGGTAGCAGCACATTTTTTAATCGGAAGTAACTCACACTTATCAATATTAAGCTGAAGGCCAGAAGCATCAGTAAAAAACTGAAGAGACTTGAAAGCAATTGGGATCTGAGAGGCATCTTTTAAAAACAACGCAGTATCGTCAGCTAGCTGACTGATTATTAATTCTGTTCCAGCAACAGAAATTCCCTTTAGAGGACTTTCTTTAATATGTAAACTTAAAAATTGTGTAGCAATTAAGAAAAGATATACATTATTGTTCATTTCCATGGGACACCCATATTTCAGATCCCCTCTGTGATCTCCACAAATTAACTTCTTGTACGGTTGAATGAGATTACTGAAGAAAGCAAAATTCTGTATTAAAATGTTTAAGAAATAAAAAAACTGCTTTATGCTTAAGAATGTTGCGTAGCCCTCTGCAATTTAAAGAGACAATAGACACGGACATAAAAAGGTAGAAAACAAGGACAAAACAAAACACTGGTAACAGGAACAAGACCTAAAAATACTATAGAGATAGAATATCACTATAATGGAGAACCAGCTGGTCAATCCCTAAATCGAAAGGGATGACAACAACAATCCCTTTATAATTAGTTTGAAATTAACTTTAAGAAGTATAAAGAAAAAACTTCGAGGTGGAGAAAAAGAGAAAAACGGTGTTTCATAAATGCTGCAGTCCACAGCAATAACACCACAAAAAAGCAATAAAGGTGGATCCTATTGTGACCAGATGACTTTTGCCAATTACAAAAAGATTCAGCAGAGGGCAATGAAGTGACGTACAATTAGGAAAATCAATTACACTTTATTTTACAAATAGGAGTATAAAAAGGTACAAATATTCTTCCTCATTAATACCAACAAGGTGGGAAAATTAAATAAACAAAACAAAAAGAAAAAAAAAACAAACCACTAATGGCCACCGGTTACCCAGAAAGTGAGGACAGATGAGGTACCCAAGCAGCAGTGTTCTCACCACACTCAGCTCACAGCAATCACACTGCAACAAAAAAACACAACTCAATACAGTGACCAAATCACCACTCAATCCCAACCACCTTTTCTCCACCGCCATCCACACAGTGCAGGGAACCCAGTGGCCACTGATGGTATAAAGCAAATCCAACAGAACCTACAAAAGAATGAAAAGATTAACAAAAGGAAAAAAATAGAAATACAAACTGTAGTCACACTAACAGCATAATAAACAACCCAAATTCACATACAACGAATATCAAACAAGAAAAACTCAATAACCAAAATATTATTGTAGGTCTAAAGTAAACGGCAACCGTACATCCCTAAAAAGGGAAAACACAGTTCATTACAACACAGGAACTCAGAATATAAAAAAGATCACAAAATAAAACATCCTATAAATAAAACGCAATTTAAAATAGAAATAAACATCCTTCTTTGTTTTAAACAATACCTCTAAGATCCATAATTTCCCATTCTGACACTCAGGCAACAATCAGTAGGCAATGATCCAATAGTAGCACTAAAAAAAATAAAAAGATAATATAATTAAAACACAATCCTAAAACAGTTTAGTAAAAAAATATAACGTCTACCTCTTTAAAATAAGTTCGCAATGAAGATCTGGCAGTGTTAATCCGGTTTGCTTATCAGCTACCCCTCACGTGAAGTGTTGACTCTACAATGTCAGTTTATGCATGCATTAAAACCGTAAAATCAGCGAGAAAGAGAGAGCGCACATCACAAAAATAAACTCCAAACCTACCGGCCTTTACGTGCCGCGACCCGAATACGGAACTCAGAAACAGGAAGGCAGATAAACTTTGTGACTCACTTATATACTTTAGCGCCGATCACTCTGCAACCTGTTGTTAATTTACGGCGCAATCAGGAAATAAGGTGTCCACACGTAAACAACCACAACAACACTTCCTTACACGGCGCTAAGCCTGCTGGGACTTGTAGTGCCCAGACTTGGTCTCATTACACTATCAAGTCCATACTTTTACTTTAATGTATGAGGAGAAATCTCTGTACCATCAACAAAAGCGCATCCGCCCACAAAGAAGGCTCGTTTGTTCTCTTTTCGAGCTTTTTCAATTGTTGGCCACAGCTTCAATCTTCTTGCTCTATCAGCTGGTGACAAGTCCTCTGTGAGATTCAAACCATGTTCTGTCAGAAAGACAGCATCCTTCGCGGCACGCCAAACTGCATCTCGGTAATAGCGCGATGTAAATCGAAAGAGAATTCCACGGCCCTTGCTGTGTGAGTAAACACGGCCAAGACGATGTGCCACATCAATGACATCAGGGAATTTATCCCTAAACTGAGGAAGAATCTGTTGGCACACGTCAATAATCTCCTGACGGACATTTTCTTTATCTTTCTCAGGAAATCCGTGGATCCTCAAATTCCATTGACGAGTGTAAGTTTCCAAATGCGCCAGGCGTTGTTCTCGTTCAGTGGAATTAATTTCGTCTTTCTTTGTGCGTGAGTCAATAAAATCAACTCTTTCTTTTAGATCTTTAACCTCTTTGCAGATAAAGTCAATAGTTTCCAACACACCAGAGATTTTGTCAGTGTTCTTGCCGACCTCTTTTTTCATTCAGTTTTCAACAATCTATGTTTGTAATTTGTCTTTTCTATTTGTCACCAGCTGAAATAATTCAGAGAGTTGTGTGGAAACACTTGTCACGTCGATTTTGTCCATTTTCCTCATTTTCCTCATTTTGACCACGGGAGAATAGCACGGAGTGTCGGGTAGCGGCGGAATTACTTCCTCCAAGAGCATAAGCTCAGAATCATCATTTTGCTCAATATAATCGTGCATGTTATTCTTCAAATCCCCAGCAGCAGAAGCATAGTCACGTCCTTGCAGTTCAAGCGAGTTACAGGCCGTGTTGCTAGGAGAGCTAGAATTAGCCAATGTGCACGACACTGTTTTCCTGGACTTCTTTGCGCTTTTTCTCTTTTCAGAACCACCCATTATCGTAATTGAGATGCTTTAAGTAATAAAAAACATTAAACAATCATAATAATTTTCTCACAATTAAGTAGAACCTCCAAATAAAAGTTTGGGATCGGGAGCCTCTCAAACAAGCGTGTGATTAGAGCGCCATCTTGACACGCCCCCCCAACCCCCCAACACATCAATGACATCAGAGAATTTATCCCTAAACTGAACAAGAATCTGTTGGCACAGATATATAAATATATATAAATATAAATATATAAAGTATTTATTATGTCTATAGTCCCGCCAAAAACGTGCATTCCTACGTAAATTCCGTAGCCTGCAACACGCAAACAATGCAGAGCGTGCCGGTAGTAGCTTAGGTTATTATCAATATGTCTTTCTCAACACTGAAACGTAAAATTGCCAATAAAAACCGTAAGTTTAACCCTGCCTGGACTGACAAAAACTTATTTATTTTACCGCCACATCCAAACGCCAAACCGATGTGTTTAATTTGCAATGAGAGCGTTGGAGTACTTAAACATTACAATGTGCGGAGGCATCATGTTGAGAAACACCACACTTTTCGCACCAATTTTCCAGAGGGATCTCAAGAGAGGGCTGCAAAACTGCAGAGTTTGATTGCATCTTACAACCGGAGCAGTACTACCATGGTGCGGTCATTCACAGCCCAGGAGAGAGCTACTGCAGCATCTCTTCGTGTTTCCTGGATACTGGCAAAAAAGAAAAGGCCATTCACAGACTCTGAAACCATGAAGGATTGTATGCTGGCTGTCGTGGATGAGGTGGTAAATGACGATAAATTCAAAATGAGCGTAGTCTCTGCTATAAAAAACGTACCCCTGTCAGATACTTTAAACATTCGTAGGGTTGAAATTCTTGCTGCAGATGTGTATGAAACGCTTTTAGGAGACCTGATGATAGCTGATACTATGTCTATAGCAGTAGATGAGTCCACAGACAAAACTGATACTGCTCAGTTGTGCATATATGTCCGTTTTTTTGATGGCAAATGCTTCCGAGAGGAGCTGCTCGGCCTACTGCCGTTAGAAGAACACACAAGTGGCGATATAGTCTTTGGGAAAATTTCTGCCTTTTTTAAAGACAGTGGTCTGGATATGAAGCGCGTGTGCATGCTTGTGACAGATGGGGCTCCGCCATGATAGGGAAAGTGAATGGTTTGGCAGCACATTGGTCCGCTGTTGCACCTGAGTTGATCTCCTTACACTGCATTGTGCATCAGGCAGTATTCTGCGCAAAACTAAGCGGGGCGCTTAAAACGACAATGGACAGCGTGATGGCTATAATAAATTTTATTCGCTCCACATCAAGCCTCCAACACCGCTTATTTCGCATGCTGCTGTCAGAAATGTCTGCTGAGCACCACGATCTTCTTTTGCATAATGACGTGAGATGGCTGTCAAAAGGCAAAGCACTGGAGCGTTTCTGCGGTCTCAGAGAAGAGATCATAACTTTCCTCCGCGGCAGCAAGCAAAAAAAGGCAGAATCGCACTTGAGTCGCGTACAGGACGACAACTTCATTGCCGATGCCTGCTTTCTGAGCTACATATTCAAACACCTGAACGATCTCAATTTGGGACTACAAGGCAGAGACAAAACTGTCATCGACCTTGTGGAACAGATGCGCGCATTCCAAGTTAAACTGGACCTTTTCGCAAATGATTTGAGCACAGGCCGAATGTTGCATTTTACGACACTCCGCAAATGCATCTCATTCCCAGCACAAATCACGGATGTGATGACAGATTTCATAGCGATGTTGAAAGATAACTTTGCTGGTCGATTGGATGGACTTGATCTACCCACAGAGTTGGCCGTTTTTGTCAGAGACCCTTTCACTGTTTCAATAGAAGGGGACTTATCCGCCAGAGCTAAGAAACTGGTCCCTTCCATTGATGAGGGGAAATTCACACTCAAACTTGTTGACATGCAGTCATCTGCAACCATGGCACCCCAGATAGCAAAATGACATCATTTCAACCGAAAATCAACGTTTCTTTTGACATCGATTCAACATCGTTTTGCTCATCAGGGTAATGTTGAAACGACGTCAGGCACTCCATTCAAATCTAACCTAAAATCGACACAATTGGTTACCCAACGTTGAATCGATGTTGATATTCAATCGATCGAAACGACGTTATATAATCCACACATTTTCAACATGTAATCAACCTAATTGGTTTGTCCACCTGACGTTGAAATGATGTTGATTTATAGTTGATTGGAACAACGTGGAATTCACACATTTTCAACATATAATCGACGTAATTGGTTTGTCTATCTAATGTTGAAATGATGTTGATTTATAGTCGATTGGAAAAACGTAGAATCCACACATTTTCAACATATAATCGACCTAATTAGTTTGTCTATCTAATGTTGAAACGATGTTGATTTTAAGTCGATTGGAACAACATAGAATCCACACATATTCAACATAAAATCTATCTAAATGATTTAACGTTTAAATGAATACTTAAACAACATTTTCAACATTAAACCAATCCATATGACCTAATCACCATTTTTTTACAAGAATACATAATATAATTTATTCTGTATATATGACAAAACACACCACAATCAGTCATCATTTTTTATTGATAAAAATACACAGCTGTGAATATCCGTTAAGAGCATGGTTCATTCAAACCTTCTACACTTAAACAAACAGAGAACATTTAAATTACTGACTAAAATAGTCAAAACCATTTACTCAAAAAGTAAAACAAAATTAACTATTAGGGTCAAAACACAGGTTTAAATCACAATGTTTAAGCGGTTTAAAGAACAACATTTATTTAATTAATTTAGAAAGATACAATCACAGAAACTAAAATTCAGATGCAACCATAGAAAAAATATTCTTGCTGGATTAGCAAGGTCAATAAATAAATAAATAAAACAAATTATTTTAGGTGGTGTGAAACTATCGGGAAGCTATTCGTCTACAGTGCCACCATTTACTAGAATTCCATCCCGGATTTTCCAGAAATACGAAGTATTATGCCTAGTTCACACTACAGGATTTTAAGCATCCGCAGATCGCTGTGCAGTTCACACTACATGACTTGATTTTGTGTCTTTTAATCTCTGTGGTGTTCACACTACGCGACACTACGTAAATGATCCACAAGAGGGGGGTCACACACTGAATGATCTGACAACAACTCGTTCGCCAACAGCTCAGTCAAGCTACCAAACCACAGCCAATGAAATTTTGAGGGAGGAGTCGACAGAAAAAGCTGAACACTATTGGCTGCTTGTGTGCTGATTACATCACTTACAGCGTTTCAAGCTTTCAAGGGAGCATTTAAAAACATCATCATCAGCTGATGCATCAGCGGATCAATCACTCATCTGCAAAGTTCAAGTGGAAAGATACACAGAGAGTTTTTAATTTTTGTAATTTTATAACTCTTTGAAATAAAACTAACATATCTATAACACCCTGACAGTTTCTAAATATCTGTGTATGTCTTTCTAACACTGTTATTTTTTGTCTACCTTTAATTACCATATTGGTTAAAATGACTGTGACTTTAAATATGCATGCATTTTTTGCCTAGCAACTTCCTGCTAAAATAAACAAAACTTTCTGATAGCAAAAACATAAATTTACTTCAGATATATCTTTCAGAACAGCATATTCTGTGCCGCGAAATAGCTCCTGTTAGAAAGTGAAAATGAAAGCGAGGCTCAGACCTTTGCATGTTCTGGTATCTTAACTACATATTTATAGGCTGTATTACCAAAAAAGATAATATTTTTAGGGTAATGCTCTCATAAAATATGATGACAGACATTCAAAGCTTAATTTAATATCGCAATATAAGTTTTGAATGTAAATATGATGTGAGACAGCTCAGAATGACCATTATGGTAATTCTAATAGTTACAGAACTCTAGTTTCACTGTTAATATAGCCTACTCTCGTGTCTGTGTTAACACAGAATGAAGTGAGTGCATCGATGCCCATTCTAGCCAATCACGGACGTTTCTGTTCAGCTCCTGAACACACAGCCATTCAGCTCATGCTGCTATGCTCTCTCATTGGCTGCAGCTCGTCACTACATCTGACCACACGTGGGGTCGAGTCGGCCGACTGCTCTGGAATATTCAGCATGCTAAATATTGGATTTTCGTCTGCGAGGTGTCAGCGACGCTTCAGCGAGCCTCTTTGACGCGTTGTTCAGTAGTTCACACATAAAGACTGCCGAGCGCCGTGCACCCGCAGATTTTTCCCCGATCACAGCCCGATCTGTCGGCGAGCTCGTTAACTTTCAAATCTGGCTCAAATCAGGCTTAAAATCCTGTAGTGTGAACTAGGCATTAGTGACCCAGACACTTGTCTGAGAACAAGCTTCAAATATTACAACAACTGGGAAGAATTGCAAGCTTGTTTATTAATTACAATTATTATTATTTTTTTCAAAATATCATTGTTTAATGACTAAATGCAATAAATAAAATACAGCGCTGCGACCAAAGAATGTAACGTATACTGCATAATCATATGCAATGCACATAATCCTATTATAACGATCACTGCGAACAATAAGCTAAGCGTTCGTTTTATATATAAACTGTAAATATAAAAATATTAAAATAATTTAAAGCAATAAAAATCTATATGTAAAAAAACAAAACTACTTTAAACTGCGTCTCGTCAGAGCTGAGCATATGTTTTATTTCAGTAGAAAACGGTCCTCTTCATAATATTTCTATTTATTTCTTTTTAGTAATATCGTATGAATTTAAAAAATACAGACTTTCCTTTACGTCTCCCATTCAGTTTTTTTACTTCCTGCTCTCCATCTTAATTTCAATTTTAAATTCCACACCAGGCCAGTAAAAAAATCCTTAGTGTTGAGCCCTGTTGAGTAATTCTCCTTCTCATTAAAACTCGAATGTGCATTGTGTTGTGACAATTACTTAAGATTTTGTAACAATAAAGATGTATTTAATACAACCATAAAAACGCTAAAAGATTGTCAGTACACTGTACTATAGGCACAACCAGTCGTTTGGTGTGTTTGTGTGAGAGAGGAAAAAAAAAACATTTGCAACTCGTAAAAAAAAAAAAAACTCTCAGACTTCAAATATACTGGTCACTAACAGAAACTTCAGTCATGGGTGCTGTTGTTTTGCTCCAGTAATACCTTCAGAGAACATAATAGTCAGTGATCCATACATAGGCAGAGAGATTAGTGTGGTGTAGGCAGAACTGGAATAGACGTCTGTCCAGGCACAGGTTACAGATCTTGATGTCTTCAACTGGAGATTCCAGAGAAACTGCCATTAAAAAAAAAGTGTGAGAAAAAAAAAAAAACATGTTACTCAGTAGGAAAATCTCACCAGGTACAGTATCTACTATTACAAAGTACAATTCCAAGGTAAATGTTCAGTTCAACCCACAGTATTGGTACCATAAAATTGCCACAATTTTTGACTCCTCACACAGAATATTAAGGTAACATGGTATACTGTGAGAATTTAAATGATCTTGGATTTCATTTTCTTGTGAAATTCTTTAAAGCCTAATGATATAAAATATTTTTAAAAATAAATGCGTTTACAAACATTTGTTTAGATACTTGAACAAGTAAACTGCAGTAACCTCAAGAGAAAAGCTTGTTGACAAAATAAATTTTAATAAACAGGAAAATAAAAAAAATGCACACCAGAATATAGTACTACAATCAAAAAAAAAAACAGACAAGCATGGTTTGTGAACAAAGGAAATCAGGAACAGAACCAACGAAACCACAAAGAACTAACTTAACAGATTGAGTGGGCAACTTACGAAATGGCAAAGCTTTTCCCATTCAATGCTGTGGAGCGTCTCTGGCGAGGAGTTCCTCACTAAATGTAGAAAAAATAGAGCAACAAAACAGTAAACTGACAGCGATTCACTTCGCTAGCGTAATACGTGTTAAAAAATCTCGTTTAACGTTAGCGCGATGATACGTAATGTTATTTGCGAACCGTTTCTCATAACTTAGCCTATACGTTAGCTAGAGCAACATTAACTTACATATGTTTTTTTATGCTCATTCCAAATCGATTTGACAGATATTCTTATATTTTTACACAGGTTAAAAAGCATTGAAGTCATAAAGTGAAGTTAATCATGTTGAAATAGAAAATTAAATAACCAAAACAGCTTTTCATTTACGTTAACGTTACCTTTATAGATTAGATAGGGGTAAAGTTGGTTTTATATTCGCACATTCGGACTTTCCCCTTAATAATATAATTTCATAAAAGTATTATTTGCAAACTCTAAATAACAAAATCATATTAGCAGCCAATGACTATCAAAGTACAGCATTGTTCACAGTCAATTAGATAGTGTTAATGTTGTTTTGAAGTCATACTTGCATGCTATTTCCGATCAAATATTCAAAGTAACATAGTAAACAATATAGAGACTTCTAAATGAACGAATGTGCGAATATAAAACCAACTTTACCTCTATATAGATTAGCTGCAGTTAATGGCCTGGGTACGCACAGGGCGACATGTAGGCTTACTAAAAAATGTATAGGAAGTGGTAAAGTGTTAATTTACACATCTAAAAAGTTACATTTTAACATAAATTCTTGGGAAAACGACAAATAAAACATGTGAAACGTCGAATACAACGTACTTACCTTCAGATTACAGTTCCGTCCGCTGCCTTCTGTTTGTTAGTTGATTGATTCAAATGATGAGCAGCATGTGCGCCCTCACGCTGACTCGCACAGAAGAACCGACTCCGAGTCCACCAATCAAGTTTCAACATCGAACCAATGTTATGATTTCGACCAGATGCGTCGGGTAGCCTATATGTTGAAGAGTCAACTTCATTTCGACATCGAACCAATGTTATGATTTCGACCAGATGCGTCGGGTAGCCTATATGTTGAAGAGTCAACTTCATTTCGACATTGAATCAATGTTTTATTTTCGATGTAATAACCTTCCGACGTACCGACCAAATAAAGAACGTTGATTCAATGTCGAAATTTGATCGACGACTGAAACTGACGCTTATAACCAATAATCGACATTGATTCAATGTCGGCTTGCTATCTGGGACAGGAGCTTTCCACTAACGGGCCTGCAATGCTTTGGACTGATGTCAACGCACATCAGTTCCCTAACATTAAGAAAGTAGCGATCGTCATGCTCAGTATGTTTGGATCAACATATACATGTGAGTCAAGTTTTTCACACATGAACTCCATAAAAAGCAACTCTTGTTGCTCCCTGACTGACCATACTCTCCACCAGTGCCTTCGAATTGCATTGGCAACTTATGAGCCTAAAGTCACTGTTCTCGTTCATAACAAATAATGTCACTTCTCTCACTAAGTCAGCAGGGTAACTGTAGCCTACAATACATCAATATAATGTGGGATGCGTAACAGAGGCATGCCTAACCACACATGGTGATTTAAAATATGTTCCCTCAGTGTTATAGTTGTGAATACTGTGCACTTTTTATTTTACGGACTTTAAGATGTTCCTGGGTCAAATGTGTACAAGTTGTTTATTTTGTTTCAAAAGGAAGCAGTGTTATTTCTAATAGCCTACTACTGTACACTATTTTGTTTTATGCACTTTGTGATCAGATAGCCTAGGTCAGTTTTTTTCTTTTTCCTTTGCAAGTGGAAAAAATAGGGGCTACCTCAGATTCTGTTGATTCAGCTTTTGTACGCACCTTTTGCTCTGCAAACTGACCAAGTTAAAAGAGAAACAATGAATAAACCTTATGTTTTTAGCAAATTTATTTGTGTTTGTTTTAAAATTTGTCGTTATGAGCTGCTTTGCCGCTTTAATGACTGGCCCAGCTAACCCTCTTGGTTTGACAATCTGGCCCAACTGAATTTGTAATTGAATAGCCTTGCTATAATATCTATGATGCCCCGAGGTAAAACCCGCTTTTTGCACATTGGTACCAATGTTTTGTGACGAATTTCTTGTGGCGTCTAGAGGTAATCACCATTCACTGTTATCATAGACTGTAAAACATAGACTCTGTGATTCAACCAAAACAAGTAATGTTTTACTGCCACCTAGTGGTGGGGAGCATTTCCGTTGTGTTGTGAGCCTTAATGCAGCAGCGTTTTCATCTTTTTTTTTTCAGTTTGTTTACGGTTTAATAGACATTACTTCAATAATTCAAGCAAAGCATCATGGGCCATAAGAAAAAGATGGAGTATCAGTATATGCGCAGTAACATTTTTTAATTATTATTAATGAACTTACAATACAAAATCTTGTAGAGGTAACAACATAGAAACATATCAATTACAAAACGTTTAGCATTAAACATAGGGGGGTCATATTACAGATAAGGCAATAAAAATAAATAAAGCTCAAAACACAAGAAACTCATGAATGTCCGATGATAATTTTTGGGCATGACAATTTTTAAGTAATTTCAGTGAGGAATAGTAGAGTTTAAGTTTGTTATAGTAGAGTTTTGGTTAGTCCTTCCACTTACTGTCATGAATCACGACTGAATCCAATCGCAAGTGAACAATGTATATTTTTTAACACGAAAACCTGAAGCACTACAGGTAGTAATAGTTAGTAATAGAATGCAGTCATCAGATAGAAGGAAAGTTCAATGAATATTTATCCAGTATGCGAGAAAACTCGTCGTCAACAGGGCACAACGAAAACAAGGAACTCAACGAGGACAGCCTGACGAGACAGAGACACAAACATGAACAACAACGAACTGACAAACTGGGACATGAGCACCGGCTTGATATAGGCGTGATAATGCCTAGCAGCTGTAGCGCGCTGATGAATCAGCTGAGCAGAGTAGGTCTACTCAACAGGAATCACTGGTGACGACAATACCACGTGACCGCACAGCTGTAGGAGGTAAACACAGAACTGTCAGTCGGACACAGACACGCCCACAGACACACACACAGACATAGACGCACAGAAAGAATGCACAGACCCATAAACCGTGACACTTACAGCAGTGTATGTGATATTTTGCCAGTAGGAAAACAATATTTACAAAATCTGATATTGACTTATCTAATCCATCAACATAAAAGAGAATACAGTGGATGTTAAAAACAGGGATGTTTGACATTTTTAATGCCAGCCATTCTCTAAGATCACTCCAGAATTTGTATGAAATGGGCCAGTACAAAATAGGTGTTCTAAGGTTTCATTCGCAGATTTACAGAAGGTACACTCTGCCTTATCAAATTTAAATCTTTTGTGTAAAAAATTAGAATCAGGATAAATCCTGTGACAGATTTTGAGGAGCGTTTCTTTGGCTTTAGGTGGAATTGGCCATTTAATGTATAGGCTATATGCACGCATTACTTCCGCGTTTGTCCAAGACCTCTGTCCAACTTCCGCTCCGGGTTATTTTAAGCGGAGGTAAACACTATTATGGCAGAGTCGTCAAAATTTACTCGCTGTTTGCGGGAATTACGGTCAACGATGTGCAAATGATTGTTCGGATGTGGACTACAACACCGCAGAGCAAACTTGAGAAAGGTTTCAAGTCTTCGTACCTGTGCAATTATGAAGGTAAGTTCAGCTAGCCTGTAAGCTAACGCTATTACTATTCTTACGGTCCGCCCATCTGCAGCTTTATCACGTTAGTAAAAAAATATAATGTGTACGTAATTCTGTCCCAAGGTGTCAGGTAAAAACAGGGCAAGAATGAGATCTTAGTGAGAGCTCATTACTACCGATCTATGAAGAAATCGGAGTCTCCTCACCAGCTGAGAGTAGGATAGCATAAATGTGAAGTTCTGTCCCGTTCATGGATAATCACAGAAACACAGACGATATCTTAGCTTGTAAGCATGATTATTGAGCAAAATATATGAGGAATAAAATAATACAATGCAGTTCCATCCACGACAGACAAATAGCACTGTGTTATTGCGGAGACAGTGGCAATACAGATGCAATGTAACAGAGTAGATGACATGCTTTCTATTTAGTCTATAAAATTGTAGTTAAATAGGAGGGTGACCCAAAACAATAAGGTGGTATTAGGTAATTTAACATCAACAATATGTCTATTGCAATATTTATTAGTTTGTTAATGAACAAATGCTTATTCATTGTGCTTGTTAACTCACAATGTAATAGCTAATGTTAACAAGCATGAGTTTGGATTTTAATTCATTAGTAAATTAGTTTAACTATGATTAAGTGCTGTACAAGTATTGTTTATTATTAGTACATGTGAGCAAATACATTAACTAATGAAACCTTATTTTAAAGTGTGACTAATGGGAGTTACTTTTAAATTATTTAAAATAATGATTTACAGTGTAGTTTAGCCTGATGATATTGGTGCAGATGCAGAACACATTTCACTTAGCCGGCCCCTTCAAACTGCTTTTGTTCAACCTCAAACTGTTCATGTCTTTACCTGTTCCAAATATAGACGGATAAAGTTCTAAATGTGTTGCTTAAGGGGATAGTTCATCCAATATTAATATTTACTCCCCCTCAAGTGGTTTTAAACCTTTATGAGTGTTCGTCTCATGATTAACACAAAAGAAGATATTTTGAAGAAAGCAGAAAACCTGATACCATCGACTTCCATAGTAAGCAAAAGAACTACTATGAATATCAGTGGTTGCAAGTTTCCAGCATTCTTCAAAATATCTTCTTTTGTGTTGAACAGCAGAAAGAAACTTAAACAGGTTTGGAACAAGTGAGAATTTTTAGTTTTGGGTGAACTGCCTTTAATGACTCTTTAAAACACATTAATATTCTTGTTTCTGTTTTCTAGGTAACATTATGAGATTCAGAGCTAGACAAGTATACGTGTTACTTCATCCTGGAGTGGACATCAATCAGAAAATCCATGCCATCATCTGCTAGTTATTATCTCCTGCTCTTGTGTGGCTGAGAGTGGGATATGAAAACATTTGGTTGCTTTGCTTTTCTACACAGCCCATTACTGAAATGTGTAATGTCTGTTGTCCCTCCCAAACGGAACAGAAGTTGCATAAACCATGAACAATGGTTTGGAATAGATCGATTACATGTTAAATTTCATGAAACATAGGGGTGATTTATTTATAAATGCATATCTGCCCAAATACCTCTCTATGCACAAGTAACAGAAAAGGCACCGTGCTGAAACAACTGATTCAGTGTTATTGCTTCTGTTCATCTGAATAAAATATTTTTTCAAAATGTTACATTTTTTGACAATTTAATTTCTAATTATATACAGTAAATAATATTTTATATGTACAGTGAATAAAGGTCTTTATTCTGAATTAAAAAAATGCAATTAGAAAGTAGCTCAAGAAATGTTTTGTATATTAATGTTCTGTTTTTTTCACTTTAAAGGCAATGAAAACAAACTTATTTGCCATAAAACCTCCTTTCTTTAAATGTCTGCATTCGTTTGGCACTCGAGCCGCGATCAGGTTGCTAGTTTTTTCTGTTACTGTAAAATTCTCACGTCGAGTATTAACAACCCACCTCTTCTGCACGACTTTGTCTTTTGGAAACTGAGGTAAGAGTACAATTTCTGACGCTGTACGTTGCTGAACACGGCAGTGGTAGGTAGAAGTACTGTTCTCACGTCTTTAAAATGACACTTTCAAACGTTTAAATGTCATATTTATGTAGCTGACATATACATATATAAGTGGGCTATAATGGCATAAAACATTTAGACCGCTCTCCAAAACGTTGGTTGTTTTGGTCAGTAGCGCTCCTGTTGTAGCACAGTACTGTACGATGGGCGGAAGTTGTCTAGGGGTCTTACATTTTACCGGAAATGCGTCACGCGCCGCCGTGCATATAGCCTATTTAGAGAAGGCTTTTTCATTATACCCGAAAGGTTTACTGGCACATTGTGTTTATCATAATCATGGAACAATTTAGCTTTAAAGGCATTTGTAACTACCTTATTCTTGAAATTTTTATCTAGTAATTTGTAATCACTAATTAATAAATTTGGCAATAATGGAGTAACATCAGAATAAGGAATAATATAGGAATAGCTTTACAAATTTTTACATATTCTCTTTGAGTATAGTTTACATTAGAGCATTTAACAAATCTGGAATGATCCAAGAAAACACCCTTACAATCCATCAAATCAGTAACAAAGAGAATGCCCTGTTATTGATTGATTATTCCACAGTACCGAAATGTGGGGAGTAAAGCTGTGTGTGAATATCATTTTCCAGAAGTGTAGTGGCTGACTATGGAATTTAGACAATGAAAGTGGGATTTTCTTAATATCAAAGTCACAACTGAGTAAAAAATCCAACCCACCAAGCTTTCCAAAGATAGCCCAAGGTATGTGAAACCACATAGAGTTATAACAAGCAAAAAAGGATTTTAACCAATGAATTCTAAAGGAACCTATTAGGGCTTTAAAATCTAAGGCTTTTAAACCACCATTTTTATATTGTTTGATGAGCTGGGACCTTTTTAAATAATGTGTTTTATTTCTCCATAAAAACTGAAAAATTACTGAGTGGGCTTTTTTAATATTACAATCAGAAATAAACATAGAATGACAAGGATATATTAACTATGACACACCTTCAGCTTTAGATAGAATAACTCTTCCAAATACTGTTAAATCTCTGGTCAACCAGTGACTCAATGCTTTTTTTAGATCAACGACACATTTTTCAATATTAATCTCCTCCATCTTGCAGTAATCCTTAGATATAGTCAAGCCTAAATATTTAATCTCTGACTGGACATTTATTGAGGCAATAGAGCTCTCTGTACAAGAGTGGATAGGCAACAAAACACATTTTTTTAATATTAAGAGACAAACCAGATGCATCTGAAAAAGCATTGATTATGTTTAAAGAAGTATCAACCATACTTTTATCTTTTAGAAAAATTACAGTATCATCTGCAAATTGGCTAATCTTAAATTCCTTATCACATATCTTAATACCATGCAAATTTAGGTTATTGATAATAGCCAAAGTGAGCAATTGGGTGGTTAAAATAAATAGTTTAGGTGATATGGGACAGCCTTGTCGAATTCCTCTTGACATCTTAAAACTCGAAGTAATATCAGATCCCAAGGAAACCGAACTCGAAATATCTAAATAAAACATTTTGATTATGTTACAAAAAATTATCTCCAAACCCCATACATTTTAATGTTTCTGCAATAAAACAGTGCTCCAAAGACTCAAATGCTTTGTAAAAATTTAAGGAATAATAATAAACTCTTATTTTCTATTAAATGCCTATAATCCAACATATCCTTTATAAATCTTGAATGGAAATGTATATTCCTTCCTTTTATAAAGGCAGATTGTTTATTCATTAATAACCTTTGTTAAACCATTATTTAGGCGATTGGCATATGCAAGAGCTAATAATTTATAATCCGTACATAACAGGGTTATCGGTCTCCAATTTTCAATAGAAAGGGGATCTTTATCTACCTTTGGGATCAAAGTAATGAGACCACGTTTCTATGTGGGAGAGAGCTCTTATCTCATGATACATTCACCAAGAGCTTCAAATAAGAGCTGACAGATGTCTTTCCAAAAAAAAAACATAAAAATCAACCGTTAAGCCATCTAAGCCAGGCGACTTACCCTTGGCCATTAAAAGGATAGCTTTATCCAGCTCTTCAATTGTTAAATTATCCTCTAAACTTATTTTAAAATCATCCTCAATTACTTCAACCCAATCTTGAATTGATTTGAGAAAGGATTTACAAGTCTCTGAGTATTTTGAACAATATAAGTTGCTATAAAAGTCTCTAACTGCCTTTTTAATTAAATTTAAATCTTCTATAACAGCGCCATTTAGATTTAATTTGGATATTTTCTTTTTTAACTGCCTTTGTTTCTCAAGATTAAAAAAATAGGATGAATTTTTCTCACCCTCCTCAATCCTGCGAGCCCTTGATTGAATAAAAGCACCACGGGCATTATCTAAAAATATATTATTAAGTTGATTTTTGAGAGTCTATAATTGTTTTTTCCTCTCTAGACAAAACCACTTTAGAGCTTAGAATGTTCATTTGTTTAACACGTGTTTGATTAGAAGAGTACTTTCCTATTTTAATTGCTACTTCTTTCACTTTGAATTTAAACCATTCCCATTTACTGAGTTTTGAAGTCTAAGAAAGAAACGTCGGCAATGAGATTTTTAACTTCAACACAAAAATCTTTGTTACATAGAAGATTGCTGTTAAATTTCCAAACTGTGTCTTGAGGTTGCCTAATATTATTAATGGTAAGAATCTGAGTCACTGAGCAATGATCCATTAGGGGAACTGTAGAAATATCACATTTAGCGATATTATTAAGCCAGTTAAAAGGAATAAGCCAGAAGTCCAGCCTGGAACACTGCCCATTATTAGAAGCATTAAACCATGAATATTGTCTAACACTTGAAATCTTGAGCCTCCAGCAGTCAACCAAATTTGTGTTTAAAACCAGTTCGGTGTATATATCATCACAAGTGAGATGGTGCCCTCTAGTGGGAAGACGATCAGCTGTATTGTCTGGAACCAAATTAAAATCTCCCTACTATAACTTCCTCCGTTGAATATGTCACCTTGCAATGGTTAATCTTAAGACATAAATCGGCATAAAATTTTTTATTGAGGGCTTTACTATTGTAACCATACACACATACTAATATGAATCTAATACCACCAATCTCTACAATCACCATTAACCAATGACCATTATCGTCACTTTTATGGCCAACACCCAGATAGCAAGAACATTTGGGCCAAATGTGGGTGATAGCTGGCACATGTGGCGTAGGTATTGCATGGCTGAACAGATATGGGCCAGATTATTACCATATATGTTTTGCCATACATTCAAAATAGGCGGGAATGTTCTTCTGGTTCACAGCTACTTTTGCAGTATGTGGGCCAGATAACAAAAAACACATAAGATCCTAGTAAGGTTCAGCTATGGCTGACACCGGTAAACATTGACTTCTGGCTGACTTTGGGATTGCATTCGGAAAACATGTGAAACTGAACACAGGTGTATCGTTAGCAGACATCTGCCACGCCACACTTCAGTTGCCAAGACTTCAGTGGAAGTTTGACATTCTTCCCACCTTCATTTGCTTCAGGTAAGTGATAATTTGGCATTTAAAGTGAGTTTACTTAAATATTCAATACTAAATATAAAAGTTAAAACTCGTTGAGTGATTAGTTATTCATTTAATTAAGAAATGCGTCGAGTTGAATAGTATTTTCCTCTTTAAACGTGGTGTTTACATATCGTTAGCGCTCCAACAGTTTGCTGTTTAAATTAACGTTAGCATTAAAGTTATTGCCAATTTCCAATTATGACAGAATAGTTTATTTATTTTAGATAAATATCAATTTGTGTAAATGTTCAGTCACGCTTCACTGTGGTTTAGTAAGGTTTAAAATAAAAGTGATCCCATTAGGCCTAACATGATAGTGGAAGCCAATAGAAAATTCTATAATTGTCTTATAATTGTAAAATGGACTAACAATATGGGTATAATGTTTCTGTATAATATAGAGCCGAAACTCAACAACAAACATTTATGAATCAACAAATTTTTGTTGTCTAATGGTCATTTGATATCATTAAATGTAATGTAACTGACTTGAATAACCCAGCGTTTGACCAGCGTGGTGCTGTAACGGAGACAGTTTTCAGCTCTTCTGGGTTCAGTTCAAAAGAAGAAGAGAGACCTTTACTCTTAATAACAAACTGGACAACAAAAATGACAGCACTTAGAAAGCATTTAATCATAGCGATGTGATAATGGCACGATGTAATCTCTGCAATCTTCACTGCGACCACAGTATGTTCATTTATATTCAATTTATACAATAGATTTAAACCAAACATACAGTATTGATCCTAAAAAATAACAGTGAAAAGTTTAGAAGTTATTAAGCTGCTCAAATATAAATGTAAAAATAATATTATTGCATGTGTATGTAGTTTGGTTTTTAAAGATTAACCCATGTTAGCTCTGTTTTGATCATTTTAACAGTAAAAAGGATAGTTCACACAAAAGTTGTAATTGTCATTATTTAATCTTCCTTCACTTGTTCCAAACCTGTTTCATTTCTTTCTTCTGTTGAACACAAAATTATTTATTTTGAAGAAACCTGAAAACCTGTGACAATTGACTTCAGTAGTATTTGTTTTTCCTATTATAAGTCAATGGTTACAGGTTTTCAGCTTTCTTCAGAGTTTGGGAAATAGTTTATAATAGTTTTTTTTTTTTTTGTATTTATTTATTTATCATTTAAGTGAATACACTACAAAAATTCTTAAATTTTCATTGTTTCTAGTCCAAATATCAAAAAATTATTTAAATAATGTGTAATCGGTAAAAAAACCAACGAGTTTGAAAATGGTCAATATTTGAAAATATATAATATTTGAATGAATATTTAAAATTGTAACAGATTATATGTATTTGGTTACATCACACAGTTTAGCATTTTGATTTGTATTGTAATTTTGCAGATGTACCTCCAGGTTGTATTACTGATCATAGTATTTAAAATTTTCATATTATTTACATTTTTTCTTTTTAGTGCACGCGGGATCACATTGGGATTGCATATTGTGCGCGCTCACATTTCCCAAGCTCACTCAGTTGAAAACCATGAGTCACACGGCAAGAACTGACTGATCAGCTTCAGGCTTTGTATGGAATATACATTTCTGTAGACTAATTACCTCAGACAAACACAGAACATCCAAACACTGCAGTGCTTTTGCATACTATGGATGTCGGTGGTTACAGGTTTCCAGTTTTCTTCTAAATGTCTTCTTTTGTGTTTTTTTAAAAAAAAAAAAGACAAACAGGTTTGGAGCAAGTGAATGATGAGAGAAGTTTGTTTTGGGTGAACTCTTTATGTCTTTTGAATATGTCAAGCTTCTGTGATCAACCCATTGTAATGTTTTTCAGTGAATATTAAATTAAGAGCTGCAGTTTATTTTGTATTTTTATAGGTATATTTTATGTTTTAAAAGCCACTTTAAAGTAATTAGTAATCTGACTTTTACATGAAGTAATATATTACTAATGTGTTTACTTTTTACATCTGTAATCTATTACTTTTTTAAGGTAACTTACCTAACTATATGTATTCACACTACCAGTCAAAAGTTTGGGGTCAGTTTTTTTTTGGTTTTTTTTTTTTAAAGAAAATTATTCTGTTCATCAAGGCAGCAGTTATTAAATGTAAAATAGAAAATCCTAAATATTTATTCAAATTGTAAATAACTGCTTTCTTATTGCATTTAGTTTTAAATGAAATGATTACTCCGGTCATTACTGCTTTTATTACTATTACTACCATTAATAATAACAATAATAATTAATATTAGAGTGATTTCTGAAGGATCATGTGACTCTGAGGACTGGAGTAATGAAGCTGAAAATTCATCTTTAAAGTCACTGGAATAAAGGATTCATTTAAATGATAAAGTACTTTAGAACAGTTATTTTATAGTGCAATAACATTTCACAATTTTACAATTTCTACTGTGTTTTGATGAAATAAATGCAGCCTTGGTTAGCAGGAGAAGCAATCATACTGACCCCAAACTTTTGACCGATATATATATATATATTTTTTTTTTTTTCTTTCTTTTTTTTTCTTTTAAACCTATGTACATTTATATGTATTATATGTATTTTATCATCTTTGCATCAAATATATAACATTTATATTTAACAATTATTTCTATTTTTATTTCTATTTTGTATTTTTCTGTTTGTTTGTATGTTGTTAAAATGTTTTCTAACTCTTTATTTGTCCACATTTTGTTCAATAATTGTTTTATCTAAATGTAATTTGCATTGATTAAAGATTAAACTATTTGATTGTAATTTTTGTTGTGTGATTTTCTCAGTTAATATATGTGGTCAGCCACATGTGGGCCACATAAGGGCCACAGAACTCAGCCTTACTAATCTTGAATACAAGGCCCATATCTGGGCCACATTAAAATGCATTACTTGGCTTAAGCTTGGTGGAGTTGTGGCACTGCTTTGGTTCAGTTCTGGCTAAAAGGATGTGGGCCAGTTCTGGGCCGGGGAACACTAACTGATCTGGGCCACATCTTAGCTGTTGATTTGGGCCAGAACAGGGCCAAAGGAAATTTGTTGACTGGGCAATTAATCCTTGAAACCTATAAAACGAAATCATTACCCCTGCTGAATGAGATGTCCCATGGCTAATGTATACAGAGTCCAACCACTGAAGTTTCCAAAAACTTGTGTCCTCAACTTCGAATGTATTTCTTGTAAAAAATAGCAGTTGGCCTTCTGCTCCTTACAATAAAGAAATGAAGCCTTACGTTTGACATTATTTTTAAGACCCATTACATTTAACGATAATAAAGATAACATTAAACAAAAAACTCTATGAAAGCACAGATATAACCGTAAAGTTAACAGAAAAGATATGCAGGAATGAGAACCTTTATAGCCACAAAAACTTTGTTATGAATTGCACTAGCCCTATAAAAAAGCAGGTTAAACCATACCTCAAAAACAATAACAGTAGTGCAAAAAGAAAGGTCAATCTGGGTCCACTCTCTGATTATTGATCAGTACATAGCCCTCCTTCAGGTACGCAAGCTTGCCCCTCTTTCGGGCTTCCTGCACCAACGGCCACAGTTTGGCACGGGTGAGTCTGTCCTCCTTAGAAAAATCTTACTTGAAGCTGATGTGAAGATCTTTGCAGACCAGGGGCGTCGCTAGACCCAATTTACTGGGGCACGTGCCCCAGTAAAAGTCCCCAGTGCCCCAGTAAATGCTTTGAGATATGATTTACTTCATATGGAAAGTGTATCTATTAAGAGTCGTAATTCCGGAATAAAGACGTTATTCTCTATGTGCAACCGAATCAACGCTGGTGAAAGCAATGTGTTTAATCAAAAAGCAAACTGATGCGTCTCTGCATGTGTGCAGAAAACCATATCTGCGCGCCTCACACACCGCTCCTGCTGGACCCTGATGCACTTCTCTTCTCCCGGTGCGAGTCCCGGTTGTTAACACACACGCTCGTGCTCATGCATTGTGAAACCGGTGTAAGAACCTTTTATGAGAAGGAGTCGGCACGCATTGAGTTTTGCAAGTCGACAAAACTAAAGTTTTAATAATTTGATGGTGATCTTACCTACTGCCTACTGATAGATTTTTTTATGAAATGAAAAAAGGGATGATGAGTCAGGGAGCTTAGACTTAATAAACCTAATTCTCTGCCATCTGTCAAGTCTAAGACAACATATAATTCTATAAAACATTTGTTTTGTATTCTATAGAATTGTCTATAGAATTTCATTCAAATGAAATTATTATTCATGCAAAAGATTTCTTAAATGATCTTAGCTTATCACTTTTATTACATTTAGAATTTCTGTTATTTATTTAGAATAATAATTGTATAATAACAACAATACTTTTATTTATTTATTATATATATATATATATATATATATATATATATATATATATATATATATATATATATATATATATATATACTGTGTGTGTGTGTGTGTGTGTGTATATATATATATATATATATATATATATATATATATATATATATATATATATATATATATATATATTATTTTATTTTTTTGAGGGTGGGGGACGTGCCCCAGTAAAGCTTTAGGTCTAGCAACGCCCCTGTTGCAGACCCTTGCATCCTTTGATTTTTTCCAGACTTCATCCCGAATCGTGCGCATTCCAAACTGAATGATGACAACTCTGGCCGTGTTGATTGAGGTGATGGCGTTCTCTCTCTTACCAAGCCGGTGCACGGTGTCCACTGTGTCGCGCAGTTTCTCCACCGACACAGGAATGATCCGGGTCAGGATACCGATGACCGTCTTCCGGACATTTTCGTCATCTTTTTCTGGCAAGCCAGCCAACCTCAGATTCCACCTTTGTTTGTAGCGAGCATTGTCTTCACACACGCTTTTCAGAATTGCATTCTCTTTTTTAAGATGAAGTACTTGAGATTGAAGGTCTGATATATCTTTTTTGTTCTTGCCGATGGCTGATGTATTGCCATTAATCTGCTTTTCGAAGCGTATAAATCGAAGCATTTGGTCATCCATTTTAAGGGTTAAATCCTGTATCGCACGAAGTACAGCATTCACTGTGTCCTCTTTGGCATGATCATCACGTACCTTGTCTTTTTGAACATGGTCATCTTGTACATTACTTCTTTTAGCATTTTTATTTTTTATCGGTGTATGGTCCCGATTAACTTTATCTTCTTTGGACATGGCCTTGACATCAACGGACTTAACTTGTTCAACTTCAATCTCCTCAATCATGTCTTCATCGCAAGAGCATGAAGAGCAGTCAGGTTGTAATTATGATCAGCGATCATTGTTAGAAAAAAATTGGGGCTAGTAAATTCAAACTGAATCAATAACTTGGCAAAATTTTAGATTTTAATTCAGAGCCTGCTGAAAGCACAACCTCTCACTCTGCCATCTTGGGACCTCCCCCGACAGCATTCGTGGCATAGTAACCAGCGTTTTCATCTTAATGCAACTGCTTTGTGAAATTAATGTTTCTGCGTTGTGAAATTAATGTTTCTGCATTTTGAAATTAATGTTTCTGCGTTGTGAAATTAATGTTTCTGCATTTTGAAATTAATGTTTTTGCGTTGTAAAATTAATGTTTATGCATTTTGAAATTAATGTTTCTGCGTTGTGAAATTAATGTTTCTGCATTTTTAAATTAATATTTTTGAGTTGTGAAATTAATGTTTCTGCGTTGTGAAATTAATGTTTCTGCGTTTTGAAATTAATGTTTCTGCGTTGTAAAATTAATGTTTCTGCGTTGTGAAATAATGATTTTGCGTTGTGAAATTAATGTTTCTGCGTTGTGAAATTAATGTTTCTGCGTTGTGAAATAATGTTTCTGCGTTGTGAAATTAATGTTTTTGAGTTGTGAAATTAATGTTTTTGCGTTGTGAAATTAATGTTTCTGCGTTTTGAAATTAATGTTTCTGCGTTGTAAAATTAATGTTTCTGCGTTGTGAAATAATGATTTTGCGTTGTGAAATTAATGTTTCTGCGTTGTGAAATTAATGTTTCTGCGTTGTGAAATTAATGTTTCTGCGTTGTGAAATAATGTTTCTGCGTTGTGAAATGAATGTTTCTGCATTGTGAAATTAATGTTTCTGCGTTGTGAAATTAATGTTTCTGCATTTTGAAATTATGTTTCTGCATTTTGAAATTAATGTTTCTGCGTTGTGAAATTAATGTTTCTGCGTTGTGAAAATAATGTTTTTGCTTTGTCAAATTAATGTTTTTGCATTGTGAAATTAATGTTTCTGCGTTGTTAAATACTGTTTCTGCGTTGTGTAATAATGTTTATGCGTTGTGAAAATAATTTTTCTGCGTTGTGAAATTAAGGTTTTTGCGTTGTGAAATTATTGTTTCTGCATTTTGAAATTAATGTTTCTGCATTGTGAAATTAATGTTTCTGCATTTTGAAATTAATGTTTTTGCGTTGTGAAATTAATGTTTCTGCGTTGTGAAATTAATGTTTCTGCGTTGTGAAGTTAATGTTTATGCATTTTGAAATGAATGTTTCTGCGTTGTGAAATTAATTTTTGCTTTTTGAAATGTTTTTGCGTTGTGAAATTAATGTTTATGCATTTTGAAATGAATGTTTCTGCGTTGTGAAATTAATGTTTCTGCGTTGTGAAATTAATGTTTCTGCGTTGTGAAATTAATGTTTTTGCGTTGTGAAATTAATGTTTCTGCGTTGTGAAATTAATGTTTCTGCATTGTGAAATTAATGTTTGCTTTTTGAAATGTTTTTGCGTTGTGATCTTAATGTTGCTGCGTTGTGATCTTAATGTTTTTGCAATCCAGAGTCGTAGTCATAATATCAGGCAGAAGGTCACAAGGCATTCCATTAATACAGGGAATAACAAAACAAAGGTCAAACAAAGGTCAAACACAGAAGGCAAGGCAAGGAAAAATGCGTCGTAATGTTCACTTATTCAGCTAGCAAGACTCAGCAACAACTGTATGTTTGAGAGGTGTTCTTAAAGTCCATGTAATCAGTGCATGAGTGGTTTCAGCTGTGAGAGTGCAATCAAAAGGAGACTTGGATCAGGTGTGTGCGTGTGGCATGACTGAATATGTAGTCCATGTACTGGCGGATTTGTAGTCCATATGAATGTGTGTGTGTGTGTGTTTACCAGCGATCTCTGGCTGGCTCCAGACGCTCCTAACACAGTTCAGGCGGGAGGTGGAGCAGAGGCGGATCAAGGGAAGGGATGGAGGGCCAGGACCATGCAGCGGAGGTCTAGCTAAAGCGTGGAGCTGCGGAGGGCCTGGAGAGTGGAGCTGCGGAGGGCCTGGAGAGTGGAGCTGCGGAGGGCGTGGAGCTGCGAAGGGCCTGGAAAGTGGAGCTGCGGAGGGTATGGAGAATGGAGCTGCGGAGGGCCTGGAGAGTGGAGCTGCGGAGGGTCTGGAGAATGGAGCTGCGGAGGGCCTGGAGAGTGGAGCTGCGGAGTGTCTGTAGAGTGGAGCTGCGGAGGGTCTGGGGGCTTTGGTTCAGCAGGTATAGACGGTTCGTACAACCCCAAAGGGTCAGGAGGCTTGGGTTCAAGAAGCACTGGCAGTTCATATAACACCAGTGGGTCAGGAGGCTTGGGTTCAAGAAGCACTGGCAGTTCATCTAACCCCAGTGGGTCAGGAGGCTTGGGTTCAGGAAGCACTGGCAGTTCATATAACCCCAGTTGGTCAGGAGGCTTGGGTTCAAGGAGCACTGACAGTTTATATAACCCCAGTGGGTCAGGAGGCTTGGGTTCAAGAAGCACTGGCAGTTCATATAAACCCAGTGGGTCAGGAGGCTTTGGTTCAAGAGGTAGTGGCAGTTCATATAACCCCAGTGGGTCAGGAGGCTTTGGTTCAAGGAGCACTGGCAGTTCATATAATCCCAGTGGGTCAGGAGGCTTAGAGAAGTCACAGGGCTCTAGTGACTCTGGGAAATCACACGGCTTTGGCAGCCATTCGTGGGACTGAGGTGGCGGCTCTGGCCATTCATGGAACTCAGGTGGCGGCTCTGGCCATTCGTGGAACTCAGGTGGCGGCTCTGGCCATTCAAGGGATTCAGAGGGATTCAGTGCCTGCCATTCGAGGGATTCAAGAAAATCTGGCGCCTGCCATTCAAGAGATTCAAGGGGATCTGGTGCCCGCCATTCGAGAGATTCAAGGGGATCTGGTGCCCGCCATTCGAGGGATTCAAGGGGATCTGGCGTTCACCATTCGAGGGATTCAAGAGGATCTGGCGCCCGCCATTCGAGGGATTCAAGGGGATCTGGTGCCCGCCATTCGGAAAGCTCAGGCGGCGGCGACCATTCGGTGAAACTCAGGCGGTAGTGGCCATTCAGGAAACTCAGGCGGTGGCGGCCATACGGGAAACTCAGGCGGTGGTGGCCATTCGGGAAACTCAGGCGGTGGCGGCCATTCGGGAAACTCAGGCGGTGGCGGCCATTCGGGAAACTCAGGCAGTGGCGTATTGGTATTGGTAATTGGTATTGGTAATTGGTATTGGTATTGGTAATATATAATGTAAATATATATAATGGGGGTAATCTAAGGCCTGGGGGGGGGGGGCAATTAGGATACTTCTGAGAGTCGAATTGGGGTTAAACTCCTGCGGGAGTTATGGCAGCAAATCTTGTTTTTGCCATCTCCAACAAAAATCGTGAATGGGATTTGGGCGATGGAGATTCCTGTTGAGGGTGAGTGGCAAGTTGGCCCGGACTCCTGCGGGAGTCAATGCTCTAGGAACACTCCTGCTGGAGATAGAGCGGGGAGTGACAGTGCTCTATATAAATATATATCTATAAACGTGAGTCCATAGATATATATATATATATATAATGAGTTTCAGTGCCCTGGGGAGGTGGCGATGAGATGACCCTGCGGCAATCGGAGCCCGGGGGACAGATCTAGATGGCCGACTCTAATGGGAGTCTGGGAAAAGAGGATTTGGACGGTGAAGACTCCTGTTAGAGGGTGACGGGCAGGTAAGGTGCTCGAGGAACACTCCGTAAGGAGATGGAGCGGGGAGTGACAGCGCTATAATATATATATATATATATATATATATATGTAAAATAAAAGATTTCTAAGGTCTGGGGGGGGCAGTGAGATGACTCCTGCGGGAGTCGAAGCTCGGGGTAACACTCCTGCGGGAGTCAGAGCCTTAGGGGGGGCGGGGTCCGGCAGGAGTCGGGAAAAAGGAGGGGGTAGTGAAGACTCCTGCGGAAACGGCCGGGGGGGCGGGGTGACAAGAGGGGCTTGGAGGAAACTCAGATTAGCTATGTGACAGGGGGAGAAACTGAGTATTACTTAGGCTAGAAGGAAGAAAAGAAGAAGAGAAGGTGGCTGGGTCATGCCCTCGCCCTTGGGTAGTTGCTGATTGGGTGCTGGCGAGGGTAAACTGGGCTTCTTTAAGGTGTCTTTGGCTAAGACGTATGTACATCTTGAAGGCATCGGATGACCATCTTCCCAGAGTCTGGATCTGTTGTTGCGAGAGCCCTTTTTGTGCTGCTGTGGTGGCTGCCCCTATTCTGAAAGAGTGACTAGAGTATGAATCTGAGGGAAAGGCTGAGAGGCGGAGAACTGCTTTGAGGTGTCTCTGAAACCAGAATCGTGTTACTGGGCGGTTTGTGTCATCTACGAATAATGTGGAGAGGGGGCTTGGGCTTTGGGTTTTCCTAAGGTGTAAAAAAGCCATGAGTGTTTGAAAGGGGAGTGTGGGTGAGGGGAGGTCAAATATCTAGATGAAAAGTCCCTTACGTGACTGGTCTGTTTTACTTTGTTTTATGAGGAAGGAAAGGGTTCCCTCATCTAACAAAGTAAGATCTGAGATTGTAGGGTGAATGCTTGGATTAAATTTGGATACTATAGTGATTTCGGAGCATCTAAGAAATCCAAAATAAGAAAGATTAAACATGGCGTCAAGTGTACGGTCGGTGTTTGTGGAAATGTAACCTTTGCGGATTGTGGAAATGCATTTGGAGAGGATGTTTTGTGTGATGGGTAGCCTGTGATCTGGGGAGGATGGATGGGCTTTCTGGATGCCTTTAACAAGAAGGCAAGTTTGAGAGTTGGAAATGGAGTCTGCTGGGGAGCCGTGCATTAATTTGTGAAAGAAATTAATCCCAATTTGATAGTGCTGGCTTGAATGTTTTTGAAAGAGTGTAGATATGTGATAAAGGAAGTAATGGTGAGGAGAAAAAAATTTGGGAATTGTGTGTTGTACTGGAAGTCGAAATGTTTGAATGACTTCCATGCTGTGAGGTATGACTGTAGGGTTCTAGGGGCCACGGCTTCTAAAATAAGGGAGATGGAAGCTTGGTGTAAGTAGTGCATAGGGTGATCTAAGGCAATATCATCTCTGAATTTGGAGGGATGGGTGTTGGATGAAGATCCGCTTCTGCAGCCAATTGCCAAAATTTCTGGAAAGAAAAACGAGAACGAGAGTCAGCAATTTGGTTTTTGGAACCTGGTACATGTTTTGCAGTTATAATGAACTGTTTTTAGCTGATGTCCACACTAGACGGCGAAGTAAAGGCATTAGAGTAGGGGAATGAGAACGTCCTTTATTAACACATTGTACAGCTGGTTCATTATCACTGTGAACTAAAAATCTAGAAGCGGACCATTCAACGCCTAACATGATGGTAGCAGCCACTAGGGGGTACAATTCAAAAAGGGCTGATGATTGTGAGGGCGGGGGGATTTCCAGCAATTGCGGGGGCCATGGAGAAGCGAACCAACGCCCCTGATAATATCCCCCGAAACCTACGGAGGGGGGCAGCGTCGGTGAACAAATGAATGTCTACAGGAGAGGAAATCAAATCACTGTAGAAAAATGAGCAGCCGTTCCACCACTTAAGGAAGGAAATCCACAGGCTGAGTTCATTGCGGCATTCGTCTGACAGGAGGATAGTATCTTCTAATCCGTAAACGGAGGGTGTGGTTTGGAGAAGGTGAGAGACGAAGGGGCGTCCCTGGGGAATTATACGCATAGCAAAATTTAGGTGTCCCAGGATAGGCAGGAGTTTGCGTTTTGTGCAGTTTTGTTCTCAGAAAGATGGATGTCAGGGAAATGATTCTGTCGATTTTTTCCTTAGGAAGAGATGCTTGGAAGTTTTTAGAATCCAGCTTTATTCCTAGGAATTCTAGAGAAGTGCTAGGGCCAGACGTTTTCTCTTTTGCTAGGGGGATGCAGAGATTAGCGAAGACTGTTTAGGTAGTCGCTAAGTGTCTGGAAGGTGGTGTGCTAGGGGGAGAGATGATAAGAAAATCATCTAGTAGATGGATGAGATGTGAGACGCCATAGTTATTGGCAAGGATCCAACATATAGCCTCTGAAAGCATATTAAATATTTTGGGGCTACTTCTGCATCCGAAGGTTAAACGTACTGCGAAGTAGAATTTGGATCTCCAATTAATGCCAAACAGATGCCAGAAATCAGGATGTAATGGCATAATTTTAAATGCGGAAGAAATGTCAAATTTAGCAAGCCATGCTTTACGGCCTACAATTTTGATTAAGGAGATTGCTTGGTCTATATCATGGTAATGGAGCGAGAATTCGTCTGGTTCGATTAAACTATTGATGCTTGAAAAGGGGGAGTTATGGGGGGGATGAGAGGTCAACTATGAGGCGTTTTTTGTCAGAGAATTTTCTGGTGGCTACACCGATAGGGCTGATGCGAAATGCGCTGAAAGGGGGGGGGGGGGGGAGTTGCGGTAAAGGGACGGATCATGAAGTTATTGTCGATCTTTTTTTAATTAATTGATCTACAACTTCAGGTTCAGCGATAGCAGATTGTAGGTTAGGGCAAGTGAGGTTGTAAGAGGGCAGGGTCAAGACGCCTGGATGGAATCCATAGGATAAACCTGAAATGAGAAATTCAGAGAATTTAAAGTCAGGGTGAACACTTAATTCAGATGCAAGTTGAGATACATTGACAGGATCGATAAGTAATTTCTTGACTTTTATTAGCTCTTTGTATGGGGCAGACAACGCATGTGCTCCACCGCAGTAGTTGCATGTATGTGGAAATCTGCAGGGGTGGCGGAAGCATCTGGCAATGTTAAAATTAAAGCATGAGTTAGTGTGTGTAGAATTATGGGAAGAGGAGGAAAAAGAAGGAGGAAGCAGAGCAGGGCTAGCAGAGGGTAGAAGGACGTTGTTGACGATGGTGAATTCTGGCTGCGTTGAGTTGAAGCGGCGCGGATGGGCCTACGGCCTCTCACTAGGGCCTCGGCTTCGAGTCCCTTTGTTGGCAGGACTGCTTGTCTTTGGTGCCGCTGCGGGCGTGTCGGGGAGCGCGAGTTTTTCGCTGGTCGTAGCATTGTTGTTGTTGTTATTGCTGCTGTTTTTGTCCATTCTGATCGGCGTAGATGTTGTTGATTAGTTGGTTGGTTGGAAGGTTGTTTAGATGGTTTGTTGGTTGGTTGGTTGGTTGGCTGGATGTCTGGATGGCTGGCTGGCTAGCTGGCTGGCAAAGCGTTAGATCGCTGAATCGCGTCTTGGCTTGTGGTCTTCCAAAGCGAAGATAAAGCAGTAGGGGAGAAATCGATCCATTTATAGTAAGCTTGGATCACTCTGATTGGATTATTACTGATTACATATGAGGCAGCCAGACGTGCTCAATCATATCACGTGCTCCTCTCGAAATTAGTTTGTAAAACTTCACTTAATGTTTCTGCGTTGTGAAATAAAGTTTCTGCGTTGTGAAATAATGTTATTGGTTGTGTGAAATTAATGTTCTGCATTTTGAAATAAATGTTTCTGCGTTGTGAAATTAATGTTTTCTGCATTGTGAAATTAATGTTTTTGCACTTTGAAATTAATGTTTCTGAGTTGTGAAATGAATGTTTCTGCGTTGTGAAATTAATGTTTATGCATTTGAAATTAATGTTTCTGCGTTGTGAAATTAATGTTTCTGCGCTGTGAAATTAATGTTTCTTCTTGCGTTGTGAAATTAATGTTTCTGCGTTGTGAAATTAATGTTTCTGTGTTGTGAAATTAAATGTTTATGCATTTTGAAATTAATGTTTCTGCGTTGTGAAATAATGTTTTTGCGTTGTCAAATATGTTTTTGCGTTGTGAATTAATGTTTCTGCGTTGTGAAATGAATGTTTCTCTGCGTTGTCAAATAATGTTTCTGTCGTTGTGAAATTAATGTTTTGCGTTGTGAAATTAATGTTTCTGCGTTGTGAAATTAATGTTTCTGCGTTGTGAAATTATTGTTTCTTCGCGTTGTGAAATTAATGTTTTCTGCGTTGTGAAATTAATGTTAATGCATTTTGAAATTAATGTTTTCTGCATTGTAAAATTAATGTTTTTGCGTTGGGAAATTATGTTTCTGCGATGTAAAACTAATGTTTCTGCGTTGTGAAATTAATGTTTCTGCGTTGTGGAATTAATGTTTCTGCATTGTGAAATTATGTTTCTGCGTTGTGAAATTAATGTTTCTGCGTTGTGAAATTAATGTTTCTGATTGTGAAATTAATGTTTCTTCTGCGTGTGAAATTAATGTTTCTGCATTTTGAATTAATGTTTTCTGCGTTGTGAAATTAATGTTTCTGCATTGTGAAATTAATGTTTTTGCGTTGTGAAATAATGTTCTTGCGTTGTGAATTAATGTTTTTTGCGTTGTGAAATTAATGTTTTTGCGTTGTGAAATTAATGTTCTGCGTTGTGAAATAATGTTTCTGCTTGTGAAATTAATGTTTCTGCATTGTGAAATTAATGTTTTTGCGTTGTGAAATTAATGTTTCTGCGTTGTCAATAATGTTTCTTCTGCGTTGTGAAATTAATGTTTCTGCATTGTGAAATTAATGTTTTTGCGTTGTCAAATTAATGTTTTTGCGTTGTGAAATGAATGTTTCTGCCGTTGTGAAATAATGTTTCTGCATTGTGAATTAATGTTTCTGCATTGTCAAATAATGTTTCTTGCATTGTGAAATTAATGTTTCTGCGTTGTGAAATAATGTTTCTGCATTGTGAAATTTAATGTTTTCTGCATTGTCAAATAATGTTTCTGCATTGTGAAATTAATGTTGTCTGCGTTGTGAAATAATGTTTCTGCGTTGTCAAATAATGTTTCTGCGTTGTGAATTAATGTTCTGCATTGTGAAATTAATGTTTTTGCATTGTGAAATTAATGTTTTTGCGTTGTGTAATTAATGTTTCTGCGTTGTGAAATTAATGTTTCTGCGTTGTGAAATTAATGTTTCTTCTGCGTTGTGAAATTAATGTTTCGGCATCGTGAAAATAATGTTTCTGCATTGTGAAATTAATGTTTCTGCGTTGTGAAATTAATGTTTCTGCGTTGTGAAATTAATGTTTCTGCGTCGTGAAAATAATGTTTCTGCGTTGTGAAAATAATGTTTCTGCGTTGTGAAATTAATGTTTTTGCGTTGTGAAATTAATGTTTTTGCATTGTGAAATAATGTTTTTGGCT
This sequence comes from Danio kyathit, assembly GCA_903798195.1. Classification (NCBI taxonomy): domain Eukaryota; kingdom Metazoa; phylum Chordata; class Actinopteri; order Cypriniformes; family Danionidae; genus Danio; species Danio kyathit. Next base: position 47,931 of record CAIGQS010000294.1, read on the forward strand.
TGTGAAATTAATGTTTCTGCGTTGTGAAAATTAATGTTTCTGCGTCGTGAAAATAATGTTTCTGCATTGTGAAATTAAATGTTTTGCGTTGTGAAAATAATGTTTCTTTCTGCGTTGTGAAATTAATGTTTCTTGCGTTGTGAAATAATGTTTTTGCGTTGTGAAATTAATGTTTTTGCGTTGTGAAATTAATGTTTTTCTGCGTTGTGAAATAATGTTTCTGCGTTGTGAAATAATGTTTCTGCGTTGTGAAATTAATGTTTCTGCATTGTGGAAATTAATGTTTTTGCGTTGTCAAATTAATGTTTTTGCGTTGTGAAATTAATTTCTTCTGCGTTGTGAAATAATGTTTCTCTGCATTGTGAAATTAATGTTTCTGCGTTGTTGTAACATCCCCGGCTCGTTCCCACTCACCCAATCCAGTCTCACCATCTCACACCAGTCCCATCCAATCACGAGAACCTTCCCCTGGCTACTAACCATCTGCACCTGTTCATCATTAGCCCGGACACTATAAATACTCACCTCCTCCGTTCACATCCTTGTCCGGTATTGAAGTCTCATGGTTGTCTTCACCCAAGCTCCCTCGTCTTCTCTTCTTCCATGGATGTTCCTTCTGAGTCTTCGTAACCATTGCACTGATAAAGGGAAGTGTCTTTATTATCCTACCATATCCGAAGATCTGTATTCACCTACATGCACTTTGTGCCCACTGCCACCAACGGAGGTTTTAGGGGTTGTTAACCCATTCTTGACTGTCGCCAGGTTTACCAGGCGAAGACTTGTGAGGTGTTCCTCGGATGATCTTCCATTGCCCTGCACTGTGTGATATTCCTCTTGTGATTTACGTTGAATAAACTTCCAGATACCAAAGATAACCATCTCTGACTTCTTTGGTATACCAGCGTGACAGAATACCGGACCAAAAGAACAACAACCCGGAAGTGAGTTGCCTTCCGCATCCATGAGCGCTAGCTCCAACCTGGTGGTGACACCGAGTACTCCACTAGCTCGACCAACAAGTTATTCTGGGGATCCTAGCACCTGCAATGGGTTTCTACTACAATGTTCTCTATATATTGAAGCCAACCTGTGCAATTCCCTAACGAACTTTCCAAAGTTACATTTATTATTTCCCTTCTCTCAGGTCGAGCCTTGCAATGGCAGATGCATTGTGGAGTACTCGCAGCCCAGTGATAACCACCATCCAATCCTTCGTCACCCACTTTAAGGAGGTATTTTCAGTTCCACTTACCCCTTTATCAGTGCACGACGAACTCATGAACCTTTCCCAAGGAAAGATGTCAATTCATGAATATACTTTACAGTTTCGGACACTTGCAGCCAGCAGCGGGTGGAACCCCGTGGCGCTTCTGGCTGCATACCGTAAAGGATTGAAACCCTCCCTCCGTAAACAGATGGTCATTTACGATGACAATGCTAACCTTGAATCCTTCATCAAAAAAACCATTAGTGTGTGTCAACACTTATCTGCCTGTTCTTCTCTATCTAATGACTCTCCATTACCGTCCAAATCTCCCGCGATTACGCAGGGACCCTGAAGAACCAATGGTCACTGACTCCTACCGGCTAGACACCACTGAACGCCAGCGGCGTATTCTGCCATCAGCTCTCTGCCTCTACTGTGGAGAATCTACTCACCTGATAGCCACCTGTCCCATCCGTCCACCTCGACTCGACTACCCACAGTATCCACCATACCCCATATTGATGCAGAGTTAGTAATACAAGCTCAAACTTTTCCCGTACATGTTCTGTTGGACTCTGGAGCCGCTGGGAACTTCATATCCTCCACCTTCATCTCCCGTTACAACATTCCATCATGAGAAATGAAGTTCAGTATCGCATCACCACAATCCAGAGCTCGCCGCTAGGAGAAGGTAAATTAATCGCCGTATTAAGCCAATCACCCTTCGCCTGGATCGGAACCATCAAGAGAACTCACCCTTCTTATCCTTCCTCGTGCAAATGTGGATGTCATCTTGGGACGACCATGGCTTATTCAGCACCAACCTAGCATTAACTGGGAAACTGGAGATATCCTCGAATGGGGATCCAAGTGCAGAATCAATGGTCATATTACCCCCTACCGGTCATTCCTCTTCATTGCCTCTGCAGAACACAGCCGTACAAGCCACTCATCCCTCCAGCCATCCCATTCCATCGGTATATCACGATACTCGGACGTCTTCAGCAAGGAACGAGCCACCCAATTACCCCTCATCGGTCCTGGATTGCTGCATCGACCTGCTGCCCGACGCAAGTTACCACGGAAGGATTTATCCTCTATCCCGTCCTGAGCACGAGGCGATGCACAATTACATCAGTGAAGCTCTCCAGCACGGGTTCATCAGACCATCTACATCTCCTGCCGCATCCAGCTTCTTTTTCGTTGCTAAAAAAGATGGAGGACTAAGACCATGCATCGATATAGAGTATTGAATGCCGCCACCATCAAGTTGCTACCCTTTACCCTCTAGTCCCAGCTGCCCTGGAAGAACTAAGAGAAGCCAAAGTGTTCAGCAAACTAGACCTTCGTAGTGCTTACAATCTCATCCGCATCCGCCAGGGGGACGAGTGGAAAACGGCCTTTTACCCCCTCCGGCCACTATGAGTACCTCGTTATGCCTACGGACTAGCAAATAGCCATCCATCTTTCAAAGCTTCATGAACGAGATCTTCAGAGACTTTCTTCATCGTTTCACCATTGTCTATATTGATGATATCCTTATTTATTCCCGTAATCTAGAAGAGCATCAGGGCCATGTGAAACAAGTACTCCAACGTTTACGACCATAATCATTTATTCCTCAAACCAGAAAAGTGTGAGTTCCATCTAACCACGATATCCTTCTAGGGTATGTCATCACCCCACAAGGAGTGAGTATGGAGCAGTGCAAAGTGGATGCTGTGTCAAAATGGGAATACCCGAAAACCATTAAAGAACTCCAGCGTTTTCTGGGATTCGCCAATTTCTATCGGCGGTTTATTAAGAACTACAGTGTCCTGTTCATCTCCACTCACTTCCCTGCTCAAAGGAGGAAAACGAGTACTAACCTGGACCCCTGAGACGTACCGTGCCTTTGACCAGCTCAGTGAAGTTCACCACAGCACCCATCTTACGTCATCCTAATCCCAACCTCCCGTTCATCGTTGAGGTAGACGCCTCAGACACTGGGAATAGGCGCTATACTTTCCCAATGGTCTGGTGAACCCAAAGCCCTCCATCCTTGTGCGTACTATTCCAGGAAGTTAACATCAGCAGAACAAATTACGGAATCGGTGACCGTGAGTTGTTAGC
>CAIGQS010000295.1:5000-51297 GCA_903798195.1 Danio kyathit
TTCGCAGTATTTTAACTATATTTACTAGCCTGTACATTAAAATAATTTTTGCTTACCTTTCAATGAGATGGGTGTACTTGTTTTTGGCAACACAAAAGCTCCATTCGTGGCCTGATGGTGGATACAGCTACTCGCAGATCATCTTCGACATCAAGACGTGATCTGTATTTGTTTTTTATGTACAGATGTCACTAGTTCAATTTGACGCTTTTACCGCCGTTTCTACCGCCGCCGTGGCTGTATCTATGTGCGCCAACAGCTGTTGGCCGCTGGATGGCGCTTTAACCATAGATTTTCAGCTTTGCCTTTCCACAATAGGACCGTACTAGGGCTATATGTATACTGTACCTTATGTGATGGGGTTTGTCCAATTAAATTATAATTTTGTTGGTTTGTTTTAGTTTTCTTAGCAGTAAACATGTTTTTACACTAGAAAAGATACAATTCATGGGGAGAAGTAGGCTGCAAAAATTAAGCAAATAGAAGAATTAAGTTCTTTAGCCTTTATAGTGCCCTATTAAATTGCATTAGGGTAAAAAGAACGTTTCGATTTGTTTGACCATGGTTTGTTTGACCATCATGCGCACAAGATATGAAAACCACGGCACAGCACACAGTACATATTAATATGAAGGTTATCGAGCCGATAGAGCACGATCACAGTATAACTTGCTTTATCAATAATTATTATTTATTATAGGTTAGGTTACAATTATTTGACCAAATGCCACTACATGTAAAACAAGTGCACTCAAAATAGGTTCCCTTTTGCTATCAAGGGCGGTTATGAAATTAAATAAATGGACATTTCCGCACGTGCTAGCCGCATGTTAATTTCTCTTTCACACGCATGCAGAGCGAACATAAAGAAAAAAAAATCTGCTTGTTTTAAAAAGCGCATTATATCCACGAATGTCTAATAATGATAATATTAAGCTAAAATATATATCCATGCTGGGATGCATTGTGCTTTGACTGGATATCTAGTTCAAAAGCAACATAGCCTACCTGTTGCACGGCATATAGCCTATAGTTGAAAAATATAATTAACAATGCAACGAAATCCTGGTCTGCATAAAATCTTATAGCTGGCCTATTTTGGTTAATTATTATTATTATTATTATTATTATTATTATTGAAATTGTTAACTGTTGCACATATGAGTGCAGTGTAGAAAATATACTGTAAATAAATTAGCCTAAACCGTTTCAAGCCATTTTAAACTCTCCTTTTACAAAAGCCTATATATGAAAAAAAAATCTAAACAATTAACAACAGAGTTGTGAAATATTTTTATAAAGTATTTGGATACCATGATATTAATCAAATCGTGCAAACAGAGCATTTCTTGAGTGAAAACAGTAACTATGCTACCTTCTTTTCTGTCATCAAGTTCATCAAGAAGAAAAAAAAAAACCGGTCAACAAAGTTATTTTATTACAAAGTATTGCAGGGCTCTAGAGTGCCCTGGTTTCTTAATGGTGCAACTAAAAATTCTAATCGAGGGGTAAAATTAAATGAATTTTCGATAAGTATTGTTAATGAAATATTTATAATATGAACTTGCTTTTGGTTTTATCTATACAGGCTCTGCGCTCTTACGCGCGCTACCACTCAGCAGCAGTAAATGATTGACAGACGCGCTTAAAGGCGCTACACACAGCCAGCCCCGTCTACTTAATCCAGCGGCAAGTGCTGAAACCGCCTTCCTTTTGAATTTTTTTTTTTTTTAAATCTCTTAAATTAGGCTAACATAATCTCCCTCTGAGATATTAGTTTAATAGCGTTATGTGCTGTAGGCTATTGACCAACATCCCCTGTACAGTTTACACACTGCAGGTCTACAGTTCTGATGTGTTATGAATTACATGTTTTAAATGACAGTGAGACATGCTAAATTTAGTTTTTATTGTAAAATATACATTATAACCCAGTACACAGTAAAATAATATTTTTTAAAGGCCTATGGGCAGCGTATAGCCGTTAAACTTAATTAGTCCAAGAATGTTATTTTATTAATATTAAAACAAATTACAAACTAGCCACCTTTTGATTTTATTTCGTTTCCGTATATTTTTATCAAACGAAAAGTGCAATTAATTGTGTCAGTGGTGCGGCACTTTTGTTTTAATCAGAGAATAAGATTATATAGCCTTCAGGGCTCGACAATAAGGACTGCCCGATGCATGGGAGACGCTCAGGCCAGTGTACAGAATGGTCACCTGAATGAGGTGGTCTCTGCTCGATTGAGCGGATCGATAGTGAGAAAACAAAACAATCCAACGAACTAATGACCCTGGCTATATCACTGTGTATTATGATTGTGTAATAGCCATATGTACGGCTATACGAAGAGGGAATGATACGCAGGGCGGGATGTCATTCCTACCGGTAAATGTGCGTTTCATGTCTAATACGAAAGTGAAAGCATGCTGCAATATTAACGAGAGCTGTTTATCAGTTAGGAAGATTGACCAAAGTAACTATCTGATAATCTTTCCATATTTTAATCTTATAATATGTTGTATTAGGCCTGTTTTGTTCATTTCTGCACTGACAGCTCGAAAGAATGATCAACATTGATCTGCTTCATGATCTGATGATCGGTTCATCTGTTATTTCTCTCTATAATTTAAGCCTATAATGCAGAATTCTAGCCAACGTTTCTTTAATAAATTGATTAATTCAATAGATTTTTACAAAACTTGACAACTGAAATGAGGCTCTGTATGAGAAAGTCTGACCTCTCCTGATTTTTATTTATGTCTGTGGGTGTCAAAATTAAAGTGCACATTTTCACTTATAAAATATTCTATACACAACCGGACAAAAGTTTGGGGTCAGTATGATTGTTAAATATTTTAAAATAAGCTTCTCCTGCTCACCAAGGCTGCATTTATTTCATCATAAATACAGCACACATTGTAAAATTGTAAAATGTTATTGCACTATAAAATAACTGTTCAAAAGTAGTTTATCATTTAATTTAATCATTTATTCCAGTGATTTTAAAGATGAATTTTCAGCTTCATTACTCCAGTCTTCAGAGTCACATGATCCTTCAGAAATCACCAAATGTTTGGCCATTGTGGTGTTAATCGGTCTTTGTCAGTCACGTGCTTTTGTTGTGTGTGACAACGAAGCACGCTTGTCCCTCCTCCCGTCCCACCCCCCCCCCGACGACCTGCACTCATGCTAGATACGTTTTGTCAGTTTAGTGGCTAATTCGTACGAATTCATAGTAATATGTACGAATAAGATCGTACGAATTCATACGAATTAACCACTAAATCAAAATGTTACTTACGTTGGCATTTCCACTGTCGGGACAGTTGGAGCCAGGGCTTTTTTCAGACCGGGCCGTGCCAATCGCTCGGGGGGTTGAGCAGTGAGGCTGAAATCATGTCGCGGTTTCACTGTCGGGCTGTAGCTCGCAGCGCATCACGCAAACCCGGCCCCCAAAACGTCCCCCGAATCAAACGTCACAACCCGCCCAGTTCAGTGGGAATCAGGCACACAAAGAACACCATCACGAAACGATTAAAATGAAGACAAGTGTATTTCGAGGCACAAAATCAGTGCATGAAGTAGGCTTCTTCTACATTCAGACACATTCATATGTTGTGTTTTAAACTGTGTAACAATTAGGGATGCAACGATTATAGATTTTGGTTGTACGATTATAGTCTGAAGAATAATCATGGTTTCACAGTTATCACGATTATTATGCATTTATTAAATTTCAACACCACTAGCTTAGAAAATCACAAGAAAACTGCTTATATATTAAAGTGTTGTTTATTGCTGCTCAGTTTAAAAAGTATTTTGTGACATGACGGTCTCACTCGCCACTCCCACTTGCTCTCTACTGGCGGGAGGCGCTTATTCCAAGGAGGTGCGCTATCTGGACAGCAGCAATTCAAATATAAAATAATAATAAAAAAGCCAGCTTGCGCGGCATCTGTGTGTAAAGATTATTACTTTAGTTTTATATTACTATTATTATTCATTTATTCAAATTCTTTTCGGCTTAGTCCCTTTATTAATTTGTGGTCGCCACAGCTGAATGAACCGCCAACTTATCCAGCATATGTTTTACCAAGTGGATGCCCTTCCAGCTGCAATCCATCACTGGGAAATATTATTTGCAGTAGTAGTAGTATTATTAATAATATTATTATTGCTGTTAGGCTTTTTTTTGTAGCAACCCTTGTAATCCATTTCAGTGTTTTCGGGTTGTTTTTTTTCCCGGTTAAAGCACAATAGGCCTTGCGCCATTAACACCTCAGACAGACAAGCATTTGGTTTGAGATGGGGGAAGGGTATGTCTCCATATTTTTCTAGGCTAGGTTACAAATATTTGACCTGCTTTTTGGTTATGAAATTAAATAAATATATCCGCAAGCGCAGTTAGCTGCATGTTCATTCTCAGTTCATTCTCAGTTTATGGAAATGTATGTTTCTATGCACAGCAACTTGGCTCGTAGCATTCGCCAAAACTAATATATTTTTTTACGTCGAAAACACAGAACATAACTGAATGGCGTGTTGCCTGCTGAGCAGGAGCGACAGCTGCAGAGAATTTCGCTTGGCCATAATCATCTTAAATGGACCGTGGAGTTTGTGTATTTTACACAACTACGAACACACATTTAACACATTTGTAATATTTTTTTGACCAACTGATGCAGCATGGGGAGATTGCTAAATTTGCAGTAACTGTAGTGAAATGAAAACACAGCACTGGTCTGCAAAAGCACTTCTCTAGCGTGTAGCCTATCTGGGGTGCGATTCCGAAAACCCTTGTTATCAAACTAAGGTCGCAAGTTGTGTCGCTACAAAGATAATTCGTTGATTTGGTTCAAATCCGTCGTTCCAACAAACATTTGCAAACTGCCATTTCAATAAAAAAATTATAATAAAAACTAATAATAATAATAATAATAATGAAACAATAATAATGACTTCTTCAGCCTGTTTGGTAAAAAAAAAACATTTGAAAATTCCTGGATATCAACAATAGCCAAAATATATTCAAATTAATTTTTATATGGTCCGCTTCTGGTGCTTCACACCTTTTTATTGCTCATTTTTTATTTAAGGAAGAATGTCCAAGATTTAGAATAAAAGTTACCTGCAATGTTTTCTCTGTTTAAAAACAATACAGTAGTGAAAGAAGACTTCTCTTATTTCTGAATGAAGGGGGAATCTATCTCAGTCTAATTATTATTTTTGATGTTTAGCCTACACTGTGAAATAGTCTAATCCAATCCAATCTTTTATTTTATTTTTTAAAGTGAATTGTTTTTTTCCCGAGATAAATGACATTTTAGAATTGCATTTCCAGCTGTCGGGTTCTCCTCATGGTTGAATTTGGTGGTTATCCGAAAAAAGAACAAATATCACTTCACAGTAGTTGCTTTTTAGATGTAATTTAGGCCTTTATTCAGCTGACAGCGCAAGCACAGCCGCGATACCGAGAGAAAAAGTAAAAAATATATCAATTAATATAAACAACTCGGGCGCGCACAATGAACCGCGAGTGACAGAAACAGAAATTAATTAAAATAATTTAGCCCACTTTGCAGCTTTCTTTTAAATATAGCAGGCCTATATAAAATAGCAGACAGACTGTTTTGATGAGATGTTTTCTTTTTTATAATCCGGATGTATTTTAATATAATTTTGATGTATTAACTATAACTTTTGACTGCCTTTTTCCTTGTTCATGCTGTCATGCCACATTATATTTCACACGCATATGCAAGGTGACTGAAATTGAAAACTGAAATTGAAGACTGAAAATAAAAGATACTGAGCCATTAACAGTTTAAGAAGTTAAAAAACAATTATAATTTGAAGGAGAACAGTGACGTTTTGAAAACTGAACTGAAACTAAATGATTAAAAATAAACTTTCGGGACTTAGGCTAATTTATGTCCTGCGGCAAAATTACTTTTATTATAATTTTAGTGATCTGCTTAAGGTAGGTCAGTTTATTTTTATTCTTTTTATGAAGTAGCATTCAACTTAAGAGGTCTTTAGACCATGCGCCGGACGTTTCTCCATGTTTCGCTGGTAATGTCTTTAAGTAAATAATTATTTAGGTCTATTTAGGCGGTTATGAAATTGAATAAATGGGCATATCCGCATGTTCATTCTCTGTCCATTTCTCTTTCACACGCATGCAGAGCGAACAGCCTGCATTAAGAAAAAAAAAATCTGCTTGTTTAAAAGAGCGCATTATATCCACGAATATCTAATAATGATAGTATTAAGCTAATAATATATCCATAATTCTGGGATGCGTTGTGCTTTTGACTGGTGTGCACTCACACTTCTCAAACGATCCGGGAAACGGGCCTGGGCACGGTTCGGATAGCATAGTGTGAGTACGTCCTAAAATTGCAATCATTTATAAATAAGAGACAACATACTGATATGGTCAAATCAAATGCCTGTTTAATAAATAATACCAAGTTTAAACGGGTGATGAGCAAATCGTACTAATTTGTACGAATTAGATCGCACGAATTAATACGAATTAGCCACTAATTCGTTGGTTTAAACACATCTGCTACATTCCAGTGGAGCCTCCGTTGCGCTCTACCACAGCTGGCAAAACTTTTTGAAGGTGGTCAATGTATCTGTTGCAGACATCTGTTGTCAAACGATGCCGCCAGAATGTCTCGATGGCCTTAAGAAGCTCATCTTTATTTTTTGGCTTGACCTCACGTCTGACGAATTCCTTCAGGGCATGCCAAACCAGCTCGATGGGATTGAGATAAAGATATAGATGAATAAAATAAATATTCAACAAAACAGACATATATTTCATATTTCACCATGCATTTCATCTGATAGGCTAAACTTTATCAAGCTGTCGATATCTCCTCGCGGTTGAAATTGTTCGAAATCCGAAAAAAAAAGCAAGTAACAGCGCGCAGTCTAGTTGCTTTTTAGATTTATTTTAGGCCTATATTCAGCTGACGCACGCACAGCCGCGATACCGAGAGAAAACGTAGGCTAAAAAATATATTCTTTAACCTAAACGACTCAGAAAAACTTTGGCTATATAGCCTACTCGGAGAGGACGAAATGACATCTAAACTGGCTGCAAAATATATGCACCATTAGTAATTAATCAACGCATTTGCCTTATTTAAAAAATCTAGTCCTACAATTATTATAACTTTTAGAGATAATGTCTGTTTTTATCGACTTTTCAATTATTTATTTCTCATCTGCTAATTATTTTATTAATTTGTTGATGTTAATATATTACAGACTACTTTATATACATATCTACAATCCTTTGGCATTCAAATTTGCTTTGAACTTGAAAAGAGAGAGAAGCAGACCTGTCAGTGTGTGCACATTGCTCCTGAATAGCATTTCTTTTTCATGTCAGTCTTTACTTTAACCTATTAAAAAGAAAAGTGTCATAAATACAATTATTATTAAAAATGAAATTATGATTTGTTTATTGCATATACTGTAGCTAACTGTTTATGCGATGTGGGTAAATGGTGTGTTTCAATCCGGCTACCACCGCAAGTATACTTCAAATCTGCGAAAGCACTGTAATTGATACAGTTTTCTCCAATAAGGTGGTGTAATAAATACATTTCAATTTTTATTAAGTGTTGTTCACATTAAATAATAATAATAATAATAATAAACATTAGTTTAAAAAGTATTTTGTGACATGACGGTTTCAGTCGCGGTCCATGCTTGCGTTGCGTGTAATGAAAGACAATGACAAGCCTTAAGGTTCATATGTTGTTGACTTTTTGTAAAGTATAGGCCACTACATGGCATATAACAATTTTGTTGTTTACATATGATATTGCATTAATTTGAATACATGTTTTATAAGCTGTAAAATGAAAGCCTCAGTTTGCTGCGAAGTTATTGTTACGCAAACATCAAGAAAAACTTTGGATTTGTTTGATTCGTAAATTAGGCTACATACTGTAGGCTATTTAAAATTGTACATTATATAAGCCTATACATAGCCTATTTGTTGAGTTTATGAGCGGCTCCAGGCAGCACATGATCAGCATCAGCAACTTGTCTGTCAAACTGTGACCAGGAATATCCTTCTATCTTTTTGTTAATATAGGCTTCTCTGAAACAGTGAATATTTCACTTTAATTTTATTTAGGTTGATTATTATTCTATTTAACAAACCAACACAATCTCAAGGCAACTCGTGTTTTGGTGCTGAAGCATACTATAGCAGAATTGTTTTAAAGCACTTCACCCCAAAGGTTATTTGTTATTCTTTATTCCTTTAAATAATGTAGCCTAGTTGTCTTTTTAATGATTAATGAAGGAATTATAATGCTATGTTTCATTGTTTATCTTTACTTACAAGTGGTAGAGTATTTACAGCTAATGTGTAAGCTATTTCTGTCCGTTCGCATTCCGTCCCTTTGTGCCACCTGGCGGCATAGTCGCAAACTGCAGTCATACCTAAAAAACACGTGCTTTTTTTTTCAAAGCGGCGGCGTTAGATTAAGCGGCGGTAATAGTCACATTGAACTCTCACCTACTGTATGTAACAGCAGAAAAAGACTGCTCACACAAATATGTAGACCCAAACGGAAGCAATACTTCCATTGCCGCACGGGACAATTCGCTGTATTCGTCTGCTACTGCGATCCAGAATTCAGGCAGTGTGGAATTGGAAAATAAAGTTTTTAATGTTTGATCACTGGACAGTTCCAGCAAAGCGTCTTCCAGGTTTGTGGGGAGATGAGTCCTATATTCAGAAAATGGTTGCCGTATCCAGTCATACAGTTCTGGTTGCGTCTCTTTTGGAAAATACTTCTTGAATTGTTCCAAAAGGCTGCGGAGATGACCAGTAATGTGTTCTTTCATGGTTCCGAGACCCAGTCCATTCTCCTCAAGATGCTCCTCAAGCTCAGGAAACATCTCCACATTTCCTCGTTCAGCTCGCTCAGCCCATCTTTCCAGCTTTTTCATAAATGCATTGACTTTGTCATTCATTGTCAGGATGTTTGTGTTTGGCCCTTGTAATGACAAATTAAGCATGTTCAGCTTTTCGAATATACATGCCAAATAAGCAAGTTTTGACAACCAAGCTGGATCTTTCAGGCAGTGGGCGAATTCCAATTTTGAGTCTTTCAAGAATAAGTGCACTTCTTCACGAAGTTCGTAAAAACGTGTGAGTGCCTTCCCTTGCGATAACCACCGGACTTCGGTGTGAAACAGCAATGCTTCGTGCTGTGAGCCCATCTCGTTGCAAAGTGTGGCTAGTAGTCTGCTGTTTACTGGACGAGATTTTATGTGATTTACAACTTTGATAGCACATTTCAAAACACTGTTAAGTTCGGAATCAAGTGCTTTGCTAGCAAGAGCCTCGCGGTGTATGATACAGTGTGTAAACTTCACGTGAGGAGCCACTTCTAAAACCTTTGCCTTAAGTCCCTTGTTTTTACCGATCATTGCACCAGCTCCATCAGTACATACACCAACACAATTATCCCATGAAAGTCCCATCTCTTTTATTTTGGTGTCCAGTTTGCTGAAAATGTCACTACCTGTACAAGTCCCTTCGAGTGCTGAGCAGAAGAGCATATCCTCATGCAGTTTTCTGTCAAATGTGTATTTGATGAAGGCCAGCAACTGAGCAGAGTTAGACACATCAGTAGATTCGTCGACTTGCAGTGCATATTTTTTCCCATTTATCCTATCGATCAATTGACTCCTAATGTCATTTGCAATATCATGTACACGGCGGGAGACTGTGTCGTTCGACAACGGGACAGTCATAAGCTCATTTGCTATTTTTTCACTATGCATGGCCCGACACATAGCCACAGCAGCGGGCTTTATCAGGGTTTCCCCGATTGTGTGTGGTTTTTTGGTCCGCGCGATCAAGTACGACACCTCATAAGATGCCTTTAGAGCATTTGACGTAATTTTGGCTTGTTGTGCGATCATCTGTTTTTGACCATGTAATTCCTTCTCTTTTCGGCGAAAAAAGTCTACTGGCTTTTCAATAAAAGAAGGATGTTTCGTCTCCAAATGCCTTTGCATTTTGCCGGGCTTCATACTTTCATGAGCAAGCACTTCTGAACAGATTACACATTGAGGAAAATCCACGTTGTTGACAGTAGAGCAAATAAATCCATATTTTATGAATTCATCCTGATATTTCCGACGTTTCCTACTTTGGTCTGACGAGGTCTTGCTCTTATGCTTTGTCGAAGTGGATGGTTCCGATGACTCGAGCAAACTGTCAAATTCCTCAACTTTTTTAGATTTGCGAATGACAAATTTATCCATCTTGGCAGTTGCGGTTTTCACGTGCAGATGCGTGCTGACTAGCGAGCTAGCAGGTGCACAGTGATGACGTTCGATTCACATTTTTAATACACTCTAATGATTAATCAGTAAAATCTATTTTTTTTTTACATTTTTGTTTGTAGCATTCACTTGTAATTGAAAAATATATATTATAATCACAAAAAAAAAAGAAATAATTAAATCCCTCTCGCGACCCCTTGATATTACTCCGCGACCCCCACAGGGGTCGCGACCCCCAGTTTGAGAACCACTGCTATACAAGATGCAATACCAAGCAAACTTGGGTGAAAAGCCGTCCATATGGAGTAGGGCTGGGCGATATGGGCAAAAAATCATATCTCTATTTTTAGGAGGAATGACGGTATACAATATATATCCAGTATTTTCCTATAAATGGTTACTTGAGAGTCAAAGCCTTTATTAAGACTTTATTAAACAGTTTTTGAGCAAAATATAATTCAATTAATATAATTGTTATTTGTTGAAAGAGTAGCTAACAGCGAGATATTAAAATAGAAAAAGAAATGCTTGGTGGACAAATGCATGTTTTTTTTTTCATTTAACTTTTTTTTTAGTTTTAATATTCGTTTAAACCACCAACCGTTTGTACACTACAGTATAGGCACACACACACAAATCAAAACACGCTTCAGTTAAGGGGCTAAAATAAATAAATAAATTAAACAGAATAAATAAATAAATAAATACAATGATTAGAATATTATCAGAATTGAAGTCAATATACAATAACAGGGCGACGCAGTGGCGCAGTAGGTAGTGCTGTCGCCTCACAGCAAGAAGGTCGCTGGTTCGAGCCTCGGCTAGGTCAGTTGGCGCTTCTGTGTGGAGTTTGCATGTTCTCCCTGCGTTCGCGTGGGTTTCCTCCGGGTGCTCCGGTTTCCCCCACAGTCCAAACACATGTGGTACAGGTGAATTGGGTAGGCTAAATTGGCCGTAGTGTATGAGTGTAAATAAGTGTGTGGATGTTTCCCAGAGATGGGTTGCGGCTGGAAGGGTATCCACTGCGTAAAAACGTGCTGGATAAGTTGGCAGTTCATTCCGCTGTGGCGACCCCAGATTAATAAAGGGACTAAGCCAAAAAGAAAATGAATGATTGAATGATGCAATAACAGACCAGAATGCAGAGCTAAATGTGTTATAATATAAATGCAAAGAAGAGACCGTTGTGTAATAAAAACTGAACTTATAATCAGTGAATATGAGGTGGTTTCACTTTCAAAATGCAATATAAATTCACCCCATTTTGGCGTTTTTAATTCTTGAGAACACATTCAGGTGCTGCTTGTCAATTTGACAAGGCTTCTATGTTCGTTCTTGCTGTCAATTGTGGAAAAAATGATGGATAAAAGGTTTCTGATAAAGCGCTGTGACAGCTGCAGGCGCTGTGTGACGCATGTGCACGCGAGGGGGAGTCAGAAAGGTCCAGGGAGTCAGATTTTGATACAACACCGGCATTGCATGTTCCTCCATGTTGCATGTAGTGATGGGTCGTTCTTGAACGACTCGTTCATTTTAAACAAATCTTTTGTATGACTCATGAAGTGAATCATTCATTTGTGCATGCGCTCATTTGTGCAAGTGGAGCTCGCGTGCGACCTTGGAGTGGTCTGTTTCGTGCAGAATGCACACATGTGGCCTCAAACTATATCAATATGAATGATATTGGATAATCCTGCATCACATTGGAGAATCATATCGTCATATCGATATATCCCCAGAACTCGATATACCGCCCAGCCCTAATATGGAGGTAAGCAAAAATCGGAAAAAAGCAACAACTGTTGGCACCCCATAGCATTAGTTTACACAGAAAATGCAACTGGACAAACTTACGGTTTCCAAAAGATGTAGCCCTGGGCACATATTCCTAATAAGCCTGTGTTGCAATATAGTGCACAAAAAGTATACCAAAAAAGAAACTTTACAGCTTATCAATGATAAATGTACACTAACACAAACTCCATTAAAAACTTTGAACTGCAATTAAATCACCAAAGGACATCAGTGTTTGACAAAACCAAACAAAAAAACTGCAAATAATTCAGCTGGGATTTTCATGAGAGAAAATGCAGACATTGTGAATTTGGACGGCTATAAAATCATCAACTACCCATGTTGAAGGTGAAAATCCCTTTGAAAATTCTTTCTTTAATTTTCCTTCAGATTAGTCCCTTATTTATCAGGGGTCACCAAAGCGGAATGAACCGCCAACTATTCCAGCATATGTGTTAAACAGCGGATGCACTTCCAGGCGCAACCCGGTACTGGGAATCACCCATACACACTCATTCATACACACTCATACACTACGGTCAATGTAGTTGATCAATTCCCCTATAGCGCATGTGTTTGGACTGTGAGGGAAACCGGAGCACCCGGAGGAAACCCACACCAACACGGGGAGAACATGCAAACTCCACACAGAAATTCTGACTGGACCAGCCGGAACACAAACCTGCGACCTTATTGCTGTGAGACGACAGTGCTAACCACTGAGCCACCCCCTCTGAAAATGTTATCCAGAAACAACACTAGTCTTATGAATCAAGACACCTAGTGTATTGTGGAGAATCCAAGCCCTCTATGGCTGATTATTAAAGCAAATGAAATGCACTCTGACACCCAAGACAATATCCAGGGCTTTGCAAAGTAGTTTGTCGCCGTGAACCAAATCTCCAGTCTTTTTCTGTTGTAATTAGCAACATCGGTGACTCTCGTCGTGCTGCCTCGACTCTCGCAGGGATTAACAGAGGTTTTATACAACAGACCCACACAGACTGCAGGAATTACAGCGCTCCAAAAGTGAACTGAATATTCTCCAGACTCCATAAGAATATACTCAGTCAGATTAACTCCTTATTAACAGGAAACCATTTTGATTAATGACTGTAACATCAAGCTGGATAACCATAAAGACATCGTTCTCAAAATCACTCTGAATGTAAAATAACAGCAGACATCAGACCACAGCTTTAATGATAAAGATGTAGAGAAACTATATCTTTGGGATCACTTTCAGAATGAATTTTCCCAGCTAATAAACAATAAAACATTGACAGTCAGTCCGAATTCATTGAAATATAAAGGACTTGTGCATTTTAAAGCTACAGACAGCATTGTGGAGAAACTCACTGCTTTAAAGATTATTTGAAGACGATGACTATCTTGAAAAACAATAGATTATATAACATTACAAGAAAAAAATATACATTTTTACATGGAAGCAATGCAAACCAGGCTACCAAAATAAAGTTTTGGCATCTTAGTGTTTGCTAAAAGCTGTTGGAAAATAGTTTGTGAGATTGTTTTATTCCACTACACTGGCTGTGATCGCTAAATTCCCTCTTTGATTAGATAGATTACACGAGCTGGATTCACTGGTCAGATGTGCTAGAAACTCAGCACAGTGAGGACATCTGCTGGTTACATGGGGCAAAAATGCAAAAAGAAAAGCATACAGATTTTTCTAGATCTTTATGGCTATAGCTGTGGTTCAAATTCTGATGTAGTTTACAGTTAGTGTGCTTGATGTAAAGGGCCATTTATATACACTATAATACACTGATAACCACTATAGTTGTGGTGTGTGTTTATGTGCCTCCTTTGAAAATGCTAGGGCAAAATTGTTTGTGTTATTTTTATTCCTCTGCAGTGATTGCGATTGCTAAATTCACTGTTTGATTAGATGAGCTGGATTCACTGGTCAGATGCAATATAAATGCACCCCTGCTGGTCACAATAAGTAATGCACAAATAAAAGGAGACATTAAAAAGTAAACAGCTTGTTATCATTTGCCGGGGCAGACATGAAGACAGTTATTGTTGTATTAAATATTATAATTATAGTCCTTAGTGTGAACGGGTCTTAAATCCCACACGGTGCCCTTAATTAACCTTTATCAGGATTGACTTCAGTATGCTAACCTATGGGTCAGGATAAATAAGCATCATGCAACGGCTTTACGTTTTAAATTAGCCAACTACTGATATTCATAAGAACGATTTTTGTTTGTTTATGCATGATATGTAAACTATAATTAACACTTTAGTTAAAACAGGTTTAATGTCACTCTACTGCACACAGAGGTATAACTGAAAAAACAAGAGTATGAAAAATTTACTGTGTGATTACTGTGTAATAATTATTGCAAATTGAACACATGACCTCACTGCATGAGTTAAAAAAGAAAAGAAACCTATTTGTCATCATCCTAAAGCAATGTTCTGATGAATATCTAGATGTACATGTGATTATATGGTATAATTGAGACTACAGACTATATAAATGTCAGTTCTACATTTAATGACTCTTTCTGTATTATCACAAACATTAAAAGCGTTGGTTTTGGGCAAAGAAGTCACTGTACATTTAACAAGTGCTGAAATATTACCTTACATGCAGTCGTTTCCTGAACGTTTAACATAATGATCATCATCTCTTGTGGATTAGCAATCAATATAAAGCGCCTATATGCAGATAAGTTCATTAAAAACAAGTAATAGTGTCCAGCAAAAAAAAACTAATTATAATATATAAATATAGCTGCAAGCAGCAATTATTGGGGCCAAGAAGTCCGGCGGCCACATCATAAACAAGCATGGAAACAAGCTACAGAGCAACGGGACTATTCTATAACTTTTTGGCAGCATGGTCTGAGCCAAATTTGGTGGAAATTAAGCTAACGATCTATGGAGAGTTCAAAACAATAGATTTTCAAACTAATTCAAGATGGTGGACAGGACTTTGTGTCAATTAGGGGATAAATTATATCAGTGTTCTCTGTATGACACAAGGAATCTGCAAGACCAATCTCAAGACAATAGATGTATGACTTTTTTTTTTATGAATGTAATTGTTTGTTAATTTTACCCAGAAGGTGGTGCAAACTGACGTAGTTTGGTCAATGTCAGGTCTCGATCACACACATTAAGTTTGGTTTCAATACTTCAAACCATTGCAGTGATTCAGCCTGTCATGTCATCTGGCAGCATTACATCAAGTCTGCGCATGTGCTAAATGACAACAGTTGTGTCTATCGACAGGAATGCCTTATCTTTTGTTCTACGTGGTCTGAAGATGATTCGAGTCAACTTTGGTGCAAATTTGCCAACCGATGTAGGAGGAGTTTGAAAAAGTAGGTTTTTGACTTAAGGCTAGATAGCGGACAGGAAGTTCAGGTAATTAAGGCATAATTAGTATCGATATTCTCATGACAACCCAAGGTATCTATCAAGATAAGTTTCATAACAATAGGCAAAATACGTCAAAAGTTATTAGCATTTTTAGAAACATCATTATAAAGTTTGATCAAAAGGTGGCGCTGTGATGAATCTTTTTGAGCACCTTGAGCGCACACATACCAAGTTTCATAACTATTTGCCAATGTGTCTGTAAAATATAGCAATTTTTGACAATTTAAAATGGCCGATGGCCAAAATGGCTGACCTGAGAAAATCAGACATCATTTGACTCAGCATACTCCGCCGGATGTAAAGAGACGAATTTTAGACTAAGGGTTGAAAAGTTATAAGGAACAAAAGCAATGCCCGCATAGCAGACTATGGTTGTGATGACACACACCAAGTTTGGTGTGAATACCTCAATGCATTACAGAGATAAATCAATTTTCGCAAGCTCTACATTAAATTTGTTTGCAAGTAATTCAAAAACAGTTCGTCTAATCAACTTGAATTCAATAACTTTTGGGCAGCAGGCTCTGTAGATTATGTGATTAAATCTTGGTCAAGATCTGAGAAACGGCCTAGGATGAGTCTGTTCAAACACGTTTTACAAAAAACGTAAAATAGCGAAAAAAATTTCATGACGGAACATAACGTCACAGGGTGCGTTTGAATGGGCTTGAGCCAAGGAATCAGAGGAAAAAAGAGTTGTAGCCCATTCGGTTCAAAAGTTATAAAGATAAACATAAGGGAAACTTTGGATAAGTGGTGGTGCTAGAGAGTTTGAGTTAGAGAGTCCAAATTTGTTGTGGTTGAATATCAGACTGTCCTCTATCAGTGTGCCAAAGTTTGCGCGAATGCCACAAACGGTTCATAGGGCAGCCATTGACTCCCAGAGCGCAAGAAGAAGAGGAGGAAAAAGAAGAGGAAGAAGCCAGAAGAAGAAGAATCAGAACCGGAACGGATACAATAGGTGCCTAATTATCAGTGTTGGGGAGTAACTGTTACATGTAACGGCGTTACGTAATTTAATTACAAAATAAAAGTAACAGTAATTCGTTACAGTTACTGAGAAAAAATGTGTAATTAAATTACAGTTATGAAAATGTTAAAGATTACAAATGGGGTTACGTCTAAACATGTTCTTTAAAAATCTGGGATATGTTGAATAATATTAATCTGTTGCTTTGCCTGATTTTGATATGCACGATGCCTTCAGCTAAGGCCATTTATTAAAGCGCTGCTGTTCTGCTTTAACTACATTTCTCAGTAGTGTGGCGGTAGCGTCGCTACTTCCTAAATCAAATAGCTTTTCAGTAGCGCAGAAGCGTCCACACAAGCTACACTTACCGGTCGCAGATCAATAAGTGACGGCACTGACATTCACAGAGCTGTGAGGCCGGTGTCAAGCCATATGACGGCAAAAATTACAATTTCTTCTTCTACCTGTTTTTCGGTGGACAACAACAAACGTTTTGGTATGTTACTGCCACCTCTCGCTCTGGTCGGTGATGGTAGTATTTTAAATGTGTGACACCTGGTTCTATTGGGTTTTTTGTTTTTGCTGTTATATACACTATTATTTGTTTCTGTTTAGTACAGCAGATTATTCACAGTAAATAATTGAACTGTATAATTCTGCCTCATATGATTCATTGAGAGTTTTATTGATCATTAAGTTGTGATTGACTTGGATTTAAGTTGCTTCAATTTCAAAATGAAAATGGCAAAAATAGCTTAGATGTATTTTTTATTGCAAACGCCACAAAAATCTCCCTGCACAGCTAACTACAGTTTTAATTTTGTAACAACAGTAAACTATTTTAAGGTCTGGTTTTGTGGTGGCTGTGCTTTAAAATTAAATAAATATAATCTTAATTTAAGTGATGAGAGATGTTGAGGTTCTAACAGTGAACAGAGCTACTGTAAGCTCACACCTGCTTGGTATGAATGCTTGAAAATGATTTAGTTGAAATATCCATTAGAAACTTACAAGTAATCAAAACGTAATCAGAAGTAATCAGTTACTTTACTTTTATAAAGTAATTGAAAAGGTACACTACTTATTACATTTTAAATAGTGTCATTAGTAATCTGTAATCTATTACATTTCCAAAGTAACCCCCCCCCCAACACTGCTAATTATACGCAATACATACAAACTGCATACATGACAAAAGTTTATGTTTAGATCGTGCATGTATAAAATAGGTATATGCAAAGTATATTTCAAAATATTGCAAAAATGCAGCATGTTTTCTTCATTTGTTTGCATTGTAAGGATTTGCAACACGTATGCTGTCAAACCGACTGAACATTTTATTCCAGTGCACTTAGGAGCCAGAATACATCATTATGGAGAAACCCCATCCAGTTTTCAGTGTGTGTGAGGAAGATCCAGGGTTTGACAGACTCTCCCAGAGGAGCAGATCCGTCGGGAGGACTGAAGCTGGAGAAAAGCTGTCCCGCAGGACCGGAGAAAGCTAAAGCTGTCAGTGGGACGAGGGACGGATGTGTGTTCAGTCTTCTTCTACTACAGGAGCATGTTTTATGAATCCGCTGCTCAGAAAACATCAGGAGTGCTTGACCTCAGTGACAGCTGAGCTCACTCGTCATGCTCAAATTATGGACTGAAAATGCTGCAGAAGTGCCCCTGACATCAGATCTGGCGCAGTGGAGTTCATACGCTAGATCATATGGCGGATTCTAGAAGTGCATTCAGGGTGGATGTAGAAATGAGCAGTGAATTTGAAATGCTAAATCATTTGGGGGATTCTAGAATCGCAGGTCCATTTTGCATTTCCATTTTGCAAGTGGTACTAGGTGGTTGCTAGGGCATTCTACTGTAAGGGGAACTAGGTGGTTGCTAAGGCATTGCTAGGTAGGTGGTAGGGCATTCTAAGTGGAACTAGGTGGTTGCTAAGGCATTGCTATGACATTCTAAGTTGTACCAGGTGGTTGATAAGGCATTGTTAGGTAGGTGGTAGGGCATTATAAGTGGTACTAGGAGGTTGCTAAGGCATTGCTAGGTGAGTGCTGGGGCATTCTAAGAAAAACTAGGTGGTTGCTAAGGCATTGCTAGGTAGGTGGTAGGGCATTCTAAGTGGAACTAGGTGGTTGCTAAGGCGTTGCTATGACATTCTAAGTTGTACCAGGTGGTTGATAAGGCATTGCTAGGTAGGTGGTAGGGCATTCTAAGTGGTACTAGGAGGTTGCTAAGGCATTGCTAGGTGAGTGCTGGGGCATTCTAAGAAAAACTAGGTGGTTGCTAAGGGGTTACTAGGGAATTCTATCTGGTACCAGGTGGTTGCTAAGGCGTTGTTAAGTGGGAGCTAGGGCATTGTAAGTAGTACTATGTGGTTGCTAAGGCATTGTTCGGTGGGTGGTAGGGCATTCTAAGTGGCACTAGATGGTTGCTAAGGCGTTGCTAGGCGGGTACTAGGCCATTCTAAGTGGTACTAGGAGGTTAATAAGGCATTGCTATGACATTCTAAGGGGTTCTAGATGGTTGCTAAGGTGTTTCTAGGCAGAGTTAGGGGATTCTAAGAGGTACTAGGTGGTTGCAAAGGCATTGCCAGGGCATTCTAAGTGATACTAGGTGGTTGCTTGCTAAAGCATTGCTAAGTGGGTGCTAGAGTATTCTAAGTTGTACTAGGTGGTTAATAAGGCATTGCTAGGGCATTCTAAGTGGCACTAGGTGGTTGCTAAGGCGTTGCTAGACGGGTACTAGGCCATTCTAAGTGGTACTAGATGGTTGCTAAGGTGTTTCTAGACGGAGATAGGGGATTCTAAGAGGTACTAGGTGGTTTCTAAGGTGTTGCTAGGCAGGAGCAAGGGCATTCTAAGTGGTACTAGGTGGTTGCTAAGACATTGCTATGGCATTCTAAGTGGTACTATGGAATTCCAAATGGTAGTCGATGGTTGATAAGACATTGCTAGGGCATTCTAAGCGGTACTATGTGGTTGCTAAGGCATTGCTAGGTCGGTGCTAGATCATTCTAAGTGGGGCTAGGTTGTTGCCAATGTGTGGCTAGGCATGTGTTAGAGCATTCTAAGTGGTACTAGGTGGTTGTCAAGGTGTTTCTAGGTGGGAACTAGGGCATTCTGAGTGGTACTAGGTGGTTGCTAAGGCATCGCAAGGGCATTATAAGTGGTACTATGTGGTTGCTAAGGCGTTTCTAGGCAGGAGCTACAGCATTCTAAGTGTTACTAGGTGCTTGCTAATCTGTTGCTCAGTGGGAGCTAGGGCATTCCAAGTGGTACTAGATCGTTACTAAGTTGTTGCTAGGTGGCTGCTAGGGCATTCTAAGTGGCACTAGGTGGTTGCTAAGGCGTTGCTAGGGTACTCTAAGTGGCACTAGGTGGTTGCTAAGACGTTGATAGGGTATTCTAAGTGATACTAGGTTGTTACACCAAGTTGTTGCTAGGCATGTGCTAGAGCATTCTAAGTGGCACTAGGTGGTTGCTAAGGCGTTGATAGGGTGTTCTAAGTGATACTAGGTTGTTACACCAAGTTGTTGCTAGGCATGTGCTAGAGCATTCTAAGTGGTACTAGTTGGTTGCTAAGGTGTATCTAGGCGGGAGCTAAGGCATTCTAAGTGGTACTAGATGCTTGCTAATCTGTTGGTCAGTGGGAGCTAGGGCATTCCAAGTGGTACTAGATTGTTACTAAGGTGTCGCTAGGTGGCTGCTAGGGCATTCTAAGTCGCACCAGGTGATTGCTAAGGCGTTGCTAGGGTATTTTAAGTAGAACTAGGTGGTTGCTAAGGCGTTGCTAGGTGTTCTTACTGCTCTATGTGGCCTGTGAAAGCTCATGTGGGTGCATATGCTGGATGTCTGCAGATGAACTGATGATTTTACTCTGCTTCTTCAGTCTGTCTGAACTCAGAATCACTCTAGAAATAGCAGCACATCCAGCCGAAACACTGCCATCAAACACGTCTCTATAGAAACAAAGAGCTGCTTGTCATCTGCAGCAGCAATGAAAGACTGGAGCGCTCAGGATGACATTTCTCAACAGCTCCTCTTTTTCTGAATCAGCGATAAAATAAAATAATCCTGCGTCTTAAATGTGAGGATTTAAGAAAGCACGGCAGCAAATGAGCAACAGACTGTGGGCTGTGTTGCACTGGACTACAAACTAAACAGCTGCTATAGAAGAAAAGTAATGAGCTTTTAAATAAGCCAAGTACAGTACACTCTTAGGAAAGATTATTCTAAACGGCATCAAATTAATGCTCTTCAGCTTAAAACAATAGCAGAACCCTTTTTAGTGCCAAACAGAACTCTTTCCATGAAGTTTCAGCTTTATTAGTGCTATAAAAAGACCTTAAAATGTTTGTATAATATTTTCATAAATATTAGGACAAAGAGCATTTATTGTATTAATATTGGAATTAGAATAAAATGTTCAGTATCAGTAAAGTATCAGTATCAGAAAAGTATCAGTAGTAGTAGACTCTAGTAGTAGTAGTAGTAGTGGTTGTGGCTGTAGTAGCAGCTGCAGTAGTAGTCGTAATATTAGTAACTCTCTGTAGTAGTAGTTGGTGTAGTGGTGATTTTCTTTTACTTTTTTCTTTATTATTATTATTATTATTATTATTATTATTATTGTCAGTTATTACTATTGTCCTTTCTCTTTTCTGTTATTATTACTATCATACATTACTAGCATTGTTGTCACTCCTTACCACTCACTGATCTCTTTCTATTTTATATCTATGATACTTGCTTCATTTATTGATTGTTATTGACCCTTATGTACCCTGATTTGTCCACCATGTTACCTTTACATACACACACGCACACACACACACACACACACACACACACACACACACACACACACGCACACGCACACGCACACGCACACGCACACGCACACACACGCACACACACGCACACACATGCACCTGCCAGTACCTTACTGTATTGTTGTTGTTTTCTGTTTTTGTTGTTTTTTTGTTGTTTTCTTTTTTCAATTTCTTTGTATTTGTATGATCCCAATTTGTGTACCATTTTGCATATTCTAATTTTAAAAAAAAAAGAAAGAAAAAAAAAAAAAAAAAAAAAAAGAAATGCGTCAGAAAGGCATTTGTTCAGTGTAAAGAAATAACCCTTTTCTAAATCAGTTTTTAAGCTGGTCTCCAGAGGCACGTATGCATGCGTTTCCATCACCGTGCTCTTATATAACTAATGCAGAAGCTCAAGGTCCCGTCTAATATTAATGTTTCAACACATCCAGAGACGTCCTGATGTCCTGTAATCAATCTGACATGCATTATTAATGTGGACAGCATGATCAGTGACCGCAGAATAAAACAAGAATACCCACACTTACATATATATATATATATATACACTGCTGACATTTTTTATAGTATTTCCCAAATTATGTTAAACAGAGCGAGGAATTTTTCACAGTAATTCCTCTAATATTTTTTGTTCTGGAGAAATGTAAGTTAAAAAAACTAATAATTCACAGGAGATTTGAAACAGTGGACTTTTCCTTTAACATTAAACAACCAAAACCAAAAGTGAAGTCACCTGAAATTACCTTCCCCAAAAGTGCAGACATAAGCTCTGCTTGCTGCAAATGACAGAATAAACCACAAACATTTGCATAAATAGCTTATCTTTTAATTACAGACTGGAGGGTCTCGAATCATGGCCTGAAATGATGCTTTTGTGCGAGAAGCCTCTTTTCTTTGATTGGAAATGGCACACCGATAATATAATAATAGAAACGCTTATATGCAAATTATTCAGGCATCAAGATATCATTGCGCTTTTCATCTTAAAGGCCCTTGAGTTTGATGAGCGGAGCTCGTTTACAGCTCTAACACACTTTAGTTTTTATGTCAAATAAACTGCAGCGTCACTGTGGAGCCTGAGCTGTTTAATGGAGAAGAGAAGAGAATAAATAAGAAAAGAATAGAATAGAAGAGATGAGAACAGAACAGAAAAGAGTAGATTAGAACAGAAGAGAATATAATAGACTAAAGTAGAATAGAATAGAACAGAAAATAGAAAAAAAGAGAATAGAACAGAACATAATAGAATAGAATATAACATAAAATAAAAATTGAACAGAGGAGAATCGAATAGAGTAGAATAGAATAGAACCGAACAAAAGAAAATAGAATAGAAGAAAACAGAAAAGAATAGACTAGAACTGATGAGAATAGAATAGAACAGCAGATAATAAAACAGAACATAAAAGAATAGAATGCAATAGAAGAGAAGGGAATAGGAGAGAAGAGAAGAGAAGAGAAGAGAAGAGAACATAATATAAGATAATAGAACAGGACAGAATAGAACATAATATAATGGAACAGAACAGAACAGAAGACAATAAAATAAAATAGAATAGAACATAATAGACTAGAATAGAATACAACATAAAAATAGAACAGAACATAATATAACAAAATAGAACAGAATCTAACGTAACAGAACAGAAGAGAACAGAATAGACTACAGTAGAATAGAACAGTATAGAATAGAACTGAACATAATAGAAGAGAAGGTAATAGGAGAGAAGGTAACAGAACATAATAGAACAGAACAGAACGGAACAGAAGAGAAGTGAATAGAATAGACTAGAGTAGAGTAGAGTAGACTAGACTAGAGTAGAGTAGAATAGAATAGAACATAATAGAAGAGAAGGGAATAGGAGAGAATATAACAGAACAGAATAGAACATAAAAGAATAGAACACAATATAATAGAATGGAACAGAACAGAAAATAAAATAATAGAACAGATTAGAATAGAACAGAATAGAAGCTAAAATATTAAAACAGAACAGAATACAACATAATATAATGCAACAGAACATAACAGAAGATAATAGAATAAAATAGAATAGAACATAATAGACTAGGATAGAATACAAGATAAAAAATAGAACAGAATAAAACAGAATATAATAGAACAGAACAAAAAATGTAATATAATGAAAGAGAACAGAATAAAGCAGAAGAGAATAGAATAGACTAGAACAGAAGAGAACAAAAAATGGCTTACATTGTCTGTGAAACTCAATCTAAACTTCAAGTCCAACTCTAATGTGCAAGATGTGTATATCTTTTGTTATTTTATTTGTCTATCAGTGTTACCATAGCAACTGTAGAATCACCACAACAGATCAATTACTATAGATGTTGTTACCATAGCAACTGTAGAATCACCACAACAGATAAATTACTATAGATGTTGTTACCATAGCAACTGTAGAATCACCACAACAGATCAATTACTATAGTTGTTATGTTACCATAGCAACTGTAGAATCACCACAACAGATCAATAACTATAGATGTTGTTACCATAGCAACTGTAGAATCACCACAACAGATCAATTACTAGAGTTGTTGTGTTACCATAGCAACTGTAGAATCACCACAACAGATCAATTACTATAGTTGTTGTGTTACCATAGCAACTGTAGAATCACCACAACAGATCAATTACTATAGTTGTCGTGTTACCATAGCAACTGTAGAATCACCACAACAGATCAATTACTAGAGTTGTTGTGTTACCATAGCAACTGTAGAATCACCACAACAGCTCAATTACTCTAGTTGTCGTGTTACCATAGCAACTGTAGAATCACCACAACAGATTAATTTAAGTAGTTTACTATAGCGTGCTTAAAAAACAGCCCAGCCTTTACGCCTTTACAATAAATTAAGCAAACTTAAGCAATACACAAGAACTACCTAATTAAAAATCTATTACACACTTAGATATCACCTTTTATTGAGTATATATCAGACACAACATACACTGTCCACCCTAAACACCTTCACTTTTCTGATTTTGACTGTAACGTTAACACACACACCGCTTGTAAAGCTGCTTTGTGACATTAATTATTGCACAAAGTGAATTGAATAATCAGTACAGTGTTACAGTTAATTGTGAAAATGGTGTTGAGATGGCGAATGTGTGCAGATGGTTAAACTCTCAGCGCTTCAGCTAAAATGAGCATTTACAGAAGTGATGCACATCCATGAGTGCCGTTTGAAGATATAATGACAATCAGAAGTGCATTTAAACAGAATAATCTCCTCCTGCTTTCAGAATAATGGCCTGCTTTTGTCCTCCTGACTTCATCGCTGTGGGATTCCTGCATTTGCTGGATTCAGGATCTCCTCCAAACACACACGTCAGCTTTATTTCACCCACTCACAATTTACACTGCTCTTCTGTGAAAGACGTGGTCTGAAGGGCTCGATATCTTTTATTCTAATCACCAGAATGAGATTTGGCAGAGAAGAATCACATTTACTGCAGATCTGCATTCTGTCTGTGCATGAAGAATCTCTATCAGCTTTGGGGAAGAAGATTTAGAAGTGTTCGCCCCCGCAGAGCTTGAAGAGTGGGGGAAAAGTGTAATTGTGGGGGGAAAATGCACACACATATATAGAAGCCACTGTGGTGTTTGTTCTCCTCTAATAAATGCGCTGCGCCTCAGAAGACCAAGACTAAACGCAATGAACGCAGTGGCTTCTGGAGGCGTGAGACGGGAGCGCAGACAGATGCTCAAGACAGTTCTGGAGGGAATAATAATAGAAGAAGAAGAAGAATACTGAAGCACTGTGATGACGGACTGACGGAGGACTGAAGCCTTTTACAATCAGCAAAACCAGAATCAGAATCAGGCATTCATCACTCATATGGCATAAGGATTGATCAAAAATGTCTAGCCAGTGGTTGATTATGAATATCAATTAATTCTGGGATGGAAAGTAAAAGGCTGCGATGCTTTTGGTTTCTGTGAACAAACCAGCAGCTCAACGGGGATCTAATTGAATCGAGGCACTTTTCCAATCGTTCCCTCACAGCGGATGGATTATTTTGGCTCAGTGCTGGCCTATAAAGAGTCGCGTACGGGCCATGCTAGTGAGGGACTCTTTTATTGAAACTTTTTATGGTATTTTTAGTGCTAAATAAGCAGTAAAGCAGCTGTCAGTGAGAAACTGTACAGTCAATGCAGATGATTCTCAATGTGGACACTTTCAATATATTCATACTCATAAAAACCCCAAACAAACACAAATATATGGAAAAATGCTGAAATATAATGTATTTCCATATATGGGAAACTGGAGCTGTTTTTCCCCCAGGTAAGCTGCAGTATATTAATGTACAGTGTGTGTTACAGCAATATTATTATGACACGCACTGAAATTAGAAAGCAATAAAGACAAAAGCTTTTGACATATAATAGCTGAATTACAATAGTCAGTGGAATAATTCATCTTCTATAAATGAGTGCGTGAATTTACATTATTTCATTACAAGCTGAATGCATATTCATAAACAGATCTCACAAATATGAAAATATGTTAAATGTTAAAAAATTTACAATACTCATACTCAGGGCTTTACATTAACACCCGCCAACCCGTCAAATGCGGGTGGATTTCAGCAGTGGCAGGTAAGACAGACACTCCCACTAGCCACTTTGGCTGGTTGAAAATAATTTTCCCGGATAATAATTTTTAAAAGCAGGGTTTGACAATAAGAATGGCCCAATATGCATACAAAGGCAATCTTAGAATTGAAACGCAACAAGACTGACAAAAATAATTGTGTTCGCGTGAGCAAAAGAAAGCAGGTGAATACCGAATGAGAGGATGATCAGGAGGATAAACAGCTGAGGTGATGCGCGTGACTGTTTATAACGCCTGCGCGCTCCCGTTTCCTTGTGTGAAGCAACCGTGCCTAAAAACGCAACTGATGTAATCGGTTCTCTTTCAAATAGACTAGACAAAAAGTGATGAACATGCACCCACAGTCTTACTGCCTTTTTAAGAGCTCCAGATTTGTCTTTTTGTAAGCAGCACCGGTTGCTTTCGCTTTAACCATTCTTTGAACAGATTATTAATGGATCTAATGTTAACCATGTGTGTAGGCATGGGCCGGTATAAGATTCTGACGGTATGATAACCTTGGATAAAAATATCGCGGTTTCACGGTATATTATGGAGGAGTAAACATGCCAGGCCAAATAATGAAAATGAATCATTGACGTCTGCTGTCTTCATTAGTTTCAAAAACACAGATTTATTTACGATTTAAAATGGCATCTTTGCATATCTTTTCTGCTGGAGATACCATTGTCCTAAAAAAAATGTAAATAAAAAAATCTTAAACGGTAAAAAATGGTATTAGAGAAAATTTTGGCGGTATGAAAATTATGACTTTTCCAAACCGCGGTATACGTTGAAAATGGTTATCGTCACATGTCTACGTGTGTGTGATCATCCTTGTATTATCGCACACGGTTTTTCACCTGGTTAATATGGTTTAATTATCATTTTTGACAATAGCATTGGTTTAATGGGAGATTACTTCCCATTTATGTGTAGTTAACTGGTGATCTGGGACCTTTAGCCAGGAGAGATTACTGTGAATATGTTTTGTTAAAGTATACATAGTATACAGCAATATTTTGCTTGTTTTGACACATTTAAAATTTGTGGCTAAGAAATAATAATTATTTATGTTTGGTGTGGTCAGAGATAAATTTGGTAAATCCTTCATTTTGAGCTCTGAAAATTCATGTGAAATAAAAACTAATTGTAATGTAATTGTCTATGAAACCATGACCTATTTGCTCATGATTATTGAGCAAGCTCATCCACGACACACAAAAAGGGAAATGAATGAGGAGGCATGTGGACAGTGGACATAACACAAAATCTAAATCAAGTCATTTTAGCATGCCAAAGTCAAATTTATGCATATAAAATATATTTTCCCAACAATAAAATTGTGGCTAGTGAAATGCAGAGTGGCTAGTAATGTTGGAAAACTACTAGCCACAGTGGCTGGTGATCAAACAAGTTAATGTCGAGCCCTGATCATACTTAATACATTATTAAAATCTTTTGTGTCTGTTAAAGTTGTGTTTTTCAACATTAATTCATGCACTGTGAGGTAACAATAAATTACATTACTTTTATTAACTAATGACAGACAAATACTGTAATGTATTGTTCATTATTTATTAAATGCATTAACTACCATTAACTAATGAAACCTGTGTATACACCAGGGGACATTTCAGCATGGCGACAACACAAAACACACAGCAAAAGTGGTGAAAAAATAGTTAGCAGACAAAAACATTAAAAACATTTTGCAGTGGCCCAGCCAGAGTTCTGACCTAAACCCAATTGAGAATCTGTGGAAGAGCTAAAGATCAGGGTGTGGAAGGAGATCCTCCAACCTGAAAGAGTTGAAGCTCATCACTAAAGATGAATGGGCAAAAATACCACTGGAGACCTGCAAAAAGCAGCTCAGCAATTATTGGAAGCGTTGATTGTTGTTATAGCCAATACAAGCTTTTCTATTGATTATTGATCAGGTTATGAATAATTTTGGACATGCCACTTTTTGTTGAAATGTAAATAAAAGCTGAGAAATACATATTTTATTCCAAAATGATGCCTCTTCTACATCGTCCTATTATCTTTTGATAGAAGCCTGGGTCATTTCTGGTCAAAAAAAAGAAACTGATCAGAATTTGCCAGACATATGAATAATTTTGGTATATACTAACATATCATATACAACACTGTTACATTACATTTGACAATTAATATTTAGTATTTGTTATATATGACGGGTGATGATTTTTTTTATATATGTATATTGTAACATATTAACTAAACAGTTTGTTTCTATATAAGCAAATATTTTGTCACATTTTATTTGTTGAATTTAAGTTACATTGCATCTACATGACAACTAATTCTTATTAGATTATAAGTAGACTGTTAGTTTAGGGTTATTATTGTAGGTTGACATGTACTTGCAAAGTTTCTTAAGGTCAGTTAAATGTCTGTTGAAGGAGCAGTATCAGCAGACATATGTTTGGACAGACATATGTGTAGGTATAGTGTATAGAGCGTCATATTGGGGTGATATAAACACACCCAGTCCTTTTTTTTTTCAATTTAACAACATAAAAACGGGTGGACCAATTGGAGCGGTTTTCAGACCGACCGGTTTCAACTTGACGTAGAAGTGCAGTCCCCCCGCCCACAGAATTGATTGACAGCTGCGTATTAACATGTCTCCGTAGTAACGTTTATAATCCTATCAACAAGACAGGACGTGCACAAAGCAACCGAGAATAAAAGGTCTGTTCAGTTTGCTAGGATCATCAATCATCATCAAATGTGATCAAGAGTGAGTTTTACAAGTTTAACATGTTTTAAAAGAGTGCATGTTAATGAATTACAGCGATCTACTGCAGCTTTACTTCATCACAGCCGCATGTCAGAACAATTATAAAAGAAGACGCTTCAATCCCGGTTTGTGGACGCTAAATCAGGTTTATGTTGTACATTAACATAACAGACATCCATACTGCAGTGGATATTAACCTGTATCCTGTCACATTTGCGTGCAAAAAGAGTGCAAAGCTAAACACGCGCTGTCTGTGTGTGTGTGTGTCTACGCTGTCTGTGTGTGTGTGAACTTTGTAACGACATTGTGTGTGACTCATCGTTGCAACTCCACAACAAATACATCAAATACTCATTGGTAAAGCTCTTACTGTAGTATTTCTCACAAACGTTACGTGAGATCTTCTTCCATCATGTCTGTCAGTTGTCTGAGGCAGCCGAGGGCGGCACACTGACAGGCACGTGGAAACGGTGGGCGGGGAGGACACAGTACACAGAAACTGCTATCTGCTGATCAAAGCTAAAAATAGAAACTTATGAAAGCTCTAATCAATAATCTGATGAGTGTTTTAAGCTGAAAATTTACAGACACATTCTGGAGACACAAAAGAGTTATATTAAATCTGGAAAAAGGGGGTAACCTAGGTGCCCTTTAAGCAGACTACTGATACTCAAATGGACCAACAAAATAAAGTGTTTCCATATATTTTTCCTTTTCTTTAATCTGTTTTATTGAGTTTTCTTTTTAACGGGCAAAAAAACAAGGATAATTTCACCCACAGCATGCTTAAAGACATAATATAGTTTAAGTCAGAATTATTACATTTTTCGCCCTCCTTAACTATTCGCC
The DNA here is from genome assembly GCA_903798195.1 of Danio kyathit. Classification (NCBI taxonomy): domain Eukaryota; kingdom Metazoa; phylum Chordata; class Actinopteri; order Cypriniformes; family Danionidae; genus Danio; species Danio kyathit. Next base: position 34,603 of record CAIGQS010000295.1, read on the forward strand.
CTCCTACATATTTCCCCCCAATTTTTGTTTAACAGAAAGAATATTTAATTCAACACATTTCTAATCATAATAGTGTTTATAACTCTTTTCTAATAATGGATTTATTTTATCTTTGCCATGATGACAGTAAATAATATTAGACTAGATATTCTTCAAGACACTAGTATTCAGCTTAAAGTGACATTTAAAGGCTTCACTAGGGTAATTAGGGTAAAGTTAGGGTAATTAGGCAAGTCATTGTATAACAGTGGTTTGTTCTGGAGACAATCCAAAACTAATATTGCTTAAGGGGGCTAATAATATTGACCTTAAAATGATTTAAATCAATTAAAAACTGCTTTTATTCTAGCTGAAATAAAACAAAGAAGACTTTCTTCAGAAGAAAAAATATAAGAGGAAATACTGTGAAAATTTCCTGAATCTGCTCAACATCATTTGGGAAATATTTAATAAAAGAAACAAAAAAATGCACATATGTATGCATATACTGCAGAATATAGTGTAGATGTAGACTTCAAAACACTAGTATGATGGATATCGAGATAAACAGACAGCGAGCCTGACAGTAAGGGTATACGCGTGTATAATGGTGTCCTTCATGCTGAGATCTGCAGGTCTGCTGTGTTGTTGATTGCAGATCTACAGTCCTCTAAAAGCTGAAGAGCGGCTCAAACGCTCGACTCCTGATGACGAGAGCACACCGAGAGCCCTTCCAGACCCTTTCACACACACACACACACACACACACACACACACACACACACACACACACACACACACACACACACACACTTTTCTGCTGCTAACTGCATGATAAAACTACATAATGACTGCGGATACCACTCGATCTTGCTGCTGCCTCTGTAGAGCGTCTCAACATTACAGCGAGAGAGCATCTTTACTCGAGATCAGACATAAAACAACAACATATTACACTGAGAGAGTGTTTTTACTTGAGATCAGACATAAAACAACAGCACCACAGATATAATGCACACCTAAAGGGGAGTCGGGAAGAATGTAATTGTGAATGCATGAGCAAAGTCCTATTTACAAATGGATAAATGGGATTTCAGATGATGCATAAGATCAAGCATGAATGATTTTGCATGTTATTTTTATTGTGCATGCTGCATTTCAGTCATTTTAAAGATGCCTCCAGCTTATATAAGTGTGTTTTGTGACATTAATCATGCTTGTCGAGTTTGTAAATGCAGTTTTTAGCAGCACCTTATTTTAAGGTGTCTTTGTTATGTTACATGCACTTAATGCAGTATTTATGCATAATTAAAGTTGGTTTTATATTCACACATTCATTCATTTAGAAGTCTCTATATTGTTTATCATGTTACTTTGAATATTCGATTGGAATTAGCATACAAGTAACAAACAACATTAACACTATCTAATTGACTGTGAACAATGTTGTACTTTGATAGTCATTGGCTGCTAATATGATTTCCCTATTTAGAATTTGCCAATAATACTTTTCTGAAATTATATTATTAAGGAGAATGTCTGAATATCCCAATATAAAACCAACTTTACCTCTATCTTCAGATATATAAACTGTACCTTTAAGCAACACGAGCATTTATAGCAAATAAACAAATATAAATATCCCGCTCGCTTTCTGAGCCTTGAACGATTAAAACGATTAAATTTGACGATTAATTTTGACACCTCTACTATATACAACATAATATGTGCAGCTGTTATGTGCAAATTGGCATGTAAAGTGTGTTGTTAAATAAGTGTATGTGTGTATAAAGTGTATAGCAAGTAGTGATGTTGGTTCCACAATTACTATCATCAAGTGTTCATGAGGGGGATTGCCTGAGGGAAGAAACTGTTTCTGTGTCGGGCTGTTCTGGTGCGCAGTGCTCTGTAGCATCGACCAGAAGGTAACAGTTCAAATAGGCAGTGTGCTGGGTGTGAGGAGTCCAGAGTGATTTTGGCAGCCCTTCTGCTCACTCTGGATAAGTACAGTTCTTGTGATGTGTGATGATGATGTGTGAAAATGATGTGATGATGATGAAGAATATGTATAACAGTCACTGAGCTTCACTCTGCTCTGCTGTGTATTGCTGTTTTCTACTAAATGTCAATATATTGTTTACTTGTAGACGTGTGTCTTGTGTACTGAACGCAGAGCCGGTCCTCTCTCTGCTCCACCTGTTTACATTCACTCAACCAATCTAGATGTAAAGCGTCTCTTCCCTTCCTGAACAGCAGAGGGAGCGTGTGTGTGTGTGTGTGTGTGTGTGTGTGTGTGTGTGTGTGTGTGTGTGTGTGTGTGTGTGTGTGTGTTTAAACTCATTGATTTAAGATTGCTGATTAAGCCTCATCAGCCACATCAACAGAATGAGCAACACAACAGCATTATATAATCAAGAGCAGCGTCTGATTTGACTTCTCCACTAATCAACACGTCAGATTACAGAGGGGGGGGGGGGGGGTGGTTTGTTTTTTCCCCTTCAATCAAATGTGTGGCTTGTTTACGTGTTCTTCTGTAATAGGGGTCAAGATGGCTGTAATATGTTGAATAAAGCCTGCATTGAAGATAATGGAGAACAGCTTGACTGATTAGTTTCCAGAAAACAACTCAAACTTCAGCATCGCCTTCTCCAAACTACAGCTTCGCAAACTCTTTGGAAAGAAGTTGTTATCTCTTATTTAAGTCTCTGTTAAGTCCAAATCCAATTGCGCTGGCTTAGTGAATTAATTAAGCCTGATCAGACATATTGGAAATCCTTTCAGAAATCCTGGTTAAAGTGTTTGGTCAGTGTCTTTGGAGATTCAGCGGAGTACCTGCGACTCCTTTGAGGACTGATGATATTTCATTTAAAGTGGTATAAAGCATATAAAGGTGTCTAGGGACCAGTTACATTTACTGGCCTTCATTCTTCTGACCTATTATTCAGAGCCAAATCTCCTGGTACCGTACCCAAATATGTCATGTAAATTAGTAAAAATACTTGTAATGTAATGTGTATTTATATAGCACATTTATTGTGTATGGCCATACACCCAAAGCGCTTCACAATCATGAGGGGAGTCTCTCCACACCACCACCAGTGTGCAGCATCCACTTGGATGATGCGACAGCAGCCACAGGACAACAGCGCCAGAGCGCTCACCACACACCAGCTATAGGTGGAGTGAAGAGACAGTGATAGAGCCAATTCAGTAGATGGGGATTATTAGGAGGCCATGATGGGTAAGTGCCGATAGAGGGCCTTTGGCCAAGACACCGGGGTTACACCCCTACTCTTTACAAGAAGTGCCATGGGATTTTTAATGACCACAGAGAGTCAGGACCTCGGTTTAACGTCTCATCAGAAAGACGGCGCCCACTGACAGTGTAGTGTCCCCTTCACTTTTACTGGGGCATTAGGACTCACACAGACCACAGGTTGGGCGCCCCCTACTGACCGCTCTAACACCACTTCCAACAGCAACCTAGTTTTCCCATGTGGTCTCCCATCCAGGTACTAACCAGGCTCAGCCCTGCTTAGCTTCAGTGAGTAACCGGTCTTGGGCTGCAGGGTGATATGGTTGTGGCTTAAATACTTAAGCATATACAGTGGTCAACATATATGAGTTCACCCCTCACAGATCTCTCATTTAGATTAATATTTTCTACAGGAAGCTTTATAATATTATATTTGTGCATATACAATAGATTATCCAGTACTGAAGCCAGATCTAGAGCTTATCTAACAAAATAATGTATGATAGCGCTCCAAAATTAGCACGCCCACATTTATATGTAGAGAAAAATATTAAATACAAAAATTATAAGAGCACAATTCAAGAGAAGGAAGAAATCTATTAAGTTTTGTTAAAATTCTGTAGTTTGTACGAATTTAAATCTATTATCTTTTCTATTTCTGAGTATGTTCAGTGACTAACATATTATTTATATATACATCCATTTAATAAGTCTGTTTGCTCAAATGCACCAACATATATGACCTCTATCCACTGAGAAATGGATAAAAATCGACATTTTCTAAATTATTTATTTATGTTGAGCACTGTATATATAATTCTAGACACAATATTGAGACTTTGCTTGTTCCACCAAAATAAATGTAATGTTCATGCTGTGTTCACAGCAGACGCGGCATGCAAATAAATCACTCTATGTTGGACATGTTGAGTTTACTCGCTTCATTCACACATGAAATTCACTTCACAATAGATGCGGATTCGCGTCATGTGCAGGGCTTCTGTCTGCTCAGTGACTCTAGTTTTGTTGCTAAATGGCTAACATGGATTTAATTGGGAGAGTAGCTGTGCTTTATGTGCTTTAGGAAGGCTGAAAACAGCGTATATTCATCCGGCGCCGTGTCTGAGTCCACTAGACAGAGGTACAGCAGCTCTGTGAGTTCATCAACTCCTCCAGAAACTATACCTGGATGATGGAAGCTTTCAGCAGTGCTTCAGACTGAGCCCAGCCCAGTTTGATGAGCTGTTGTTGGTGTTGACAGGAGGATTTCCCCTCAGGACACCCACAACAGGCAGTACGTCATAATCACGCCCCTACAAGAGCAAGCTCCTGATTGGATAACGCGGCGCGAATTTCCACTAAAGATCAGATTTTCTAACTCGAGCGAATCACATGTTTCGCGCCTCAAACACGCAAAACGATAAATTTGCACCGCTATATTTGCACAAATATAAGCCTTCACATTGACTTAACATGTAAATCACTCACGACTGACGCTTCATCCGCGTCTTGTGTGAACGCACCATCACGGTTGATTTTTTGGTATGTGTGTGAAACAGGCAGTCACAATATTGTGTCTAAAATGTATAAAAATTTGTCTTACTAGTTTACTCTATATCCACAGAGAAGAAAGACCTCCAAACATGCCTTTTCAAGCTGTGTTTTTGAAACTAATGAAGACAGCAGAAGACAATGACGTATTTTAATTATTTAGCCTGACATGTTTACTAGAGGTGTGAAACTACACTGGTCTCACGGTTCGGTTCGGTTACGATTATCATGCCATCGATTCGGTTCAATTGGATATCTCGGTGCATCACGGTGCATTGACGATTATTTCCATACACAGTTTTATATTTTCTTCACAGCACAACAATTATTGTATTAAAATGTATAAATATATATTTATATACTTTTTGTAAAACAATTTTGTCCTTTAATACCAACAGTCAGAATAAAGGTAAAGTTGGTTTTATATTCACACATTCATTCATTTAGAAGTCTCTATATTGTTTATCATGTTACTTTGAATATTCGATTGGAATTAGCATACAAGTAACAAACAACATTAACACTATCTAATTGACTGTGAACAATGTTGTACTTTGATAGTCATTGGCTGCTAATATGATTTCCCTATTTAGAATTTGCAAATAATACTTTTCTGAAATTATATTATTAAGGAGAATGTCTGAATATGCCAATATAAAACCAACTTTACCTCTATCTTCAGATATATAAACTGTACCTTTAAGCAACACGAGCATTTATAGCAAATAAACAAATATAAATATCCCGCTCGCTTTCTGAGCCTTGTCTACCAACTACCAAGTTCTTTCTTACACCCTTTTGATTGGTCACGCGCTCAACAGAAAGGGCTGCGATTGGCTCTTACACGCTGGTGCTCTTCAAAGATGCACTCATGGCCACAGTGAGAGAGAAATGGAGATTACTTTCATTCTCTTAATCGCCGTGAAATAGGGGCTTTTGCTGTAAGTGTCAGTGAAACAGAGTTCAGCAAACACACACGCAGTGAAATTGTGCACAGTTTCAGAGTTTTTACGTTGTTAGAGCGTTGTACTCGCGCTCGCCGCTCGCCTCCCTCGCCATAGTAGCTACAGCGACATAGCGCATGTGAGATAAATGACGTCAGTATATAATAACCGGTTATGATTATTACTGAACCGATACCGAATTGTCCGCGTCTGCATCGCGGTGCACCGAAGAAACAATTAATTTTGACACCCCTACTGTGTACTGATCCAAAATATTTGAAATTGTTCTTAAAATAAAATATATTGTGTTCAATGGGGAATAATTTTTTTTTTACTCAGACATTTAAAAAGAGCATATTATAGAGCAGTGATCATAATTAGGCTGTCACAATAATCAATATATATAGACTTATGGCACAACACGACTCAATCATTTTTTGTGATGCAATATACAGTTGAAGTCAGAATTATTAGCCCCCCTGTTTATTTTTTCCCCCAATTTTTGTTTAACGGGGAGAAGATTTTTTCAACACATTTCTAAACATAATAGTTTTAATAACTCATTTTAATAACAACATATATTTTTAATAATAATATTAGACTAGATATTCTTCAAGACACTTCTATACAGCTTAAAGTGACATTTAAAGGCTTAACTAGGTTAATTAGGGTAACTAGGCAGGTTAGGGGAATTAGGCAAGTTATTGTATAATGATGATTTGTTCTGTAGACTATTGAAAAACAATATAGCTTAAAGGGGCTAAAAATATTGTCTTTAAAAAAACTAAAAACTGCTTTTATTCTAGCCGAAATAAAACAAATAAGACTTTCTCCGGAAGAAAAAATATTATCAGACATACTGTGAAAATTTCCTTGCTCTGTTAAACATCATTTGAGAAATATAAAAAAAATATGAAAAAATAAAAGGGGGGCGAATAATTCTGACTTCAACTGTACATCACCCATACATAAAAACTGATTCCAGCATCATTTTAGCTGATTGTGCAACATCTCTATCTCTACTGGAGGTGTCAGTGTCAGTATGGTTAAAGAAACACTAGAGTATTTACTATAAATTACTATTGTATTACTATATATCCATCATGTGGGTGTCTGACCGCTGAAAATAGATCTGGTAGCAGATAATCGCAGCTTCTCTTCATTGTTAACATTTATTATTATTTATTTAGGATGTGTGCTTTACATTCTGACTCCACTGCCTGATTATTTAACTGTTAAAATGACTATAATTAAATGAAATAAGAATAAACATGATGCGTCTTTGGAAGAGTGTACTTGCATTGTGTTGATATTGTATTGTTATTCTGGCATTATCTAATGAGTGGCATAAAATGCTCTTGAAATGACAATAATATCATTTATTGCAATATATTTTGGTGCAATACTCATACATTCATTCATTTTCTTTTCGGCTTAGTCCCTTTATTAATGTGGGGTCGCCACAGCGAAATGAACCGCCAACTTATCCAGCATATAAGCGCATGTGTTTGGACTGTGGTGGAAACCGGAGCACCCGGAGGAAACCCACACCAACATGGGGAGAGCATGCAAACTCAAGCAGAAACACCAACTGACCCAGCCAGGGCTCGAACTAGCAACCTTCTTGGTATGAGGTGATCATGCTACCCACTGCACCACTGTGATGCCATTTTGGTGTGCTATATCATACAAAAAAAAGATATCATGACAGGCCTAATCACAATACTGTGATATTTTTAGCCAAGGTTATCATACTGTTAGTATCTTACACTGGCTCATGCTCTGGACACATCTGACCGAGAAAAACAAGACCCGATAGAAAAACATCTTGCTCTGAGAGTCTTTTCAATTCAAGTTCAACTGTCCAATTAGAGAACAAGCTGACGAGGAAAAGCCACAGGCGAGTGTGTGTCCGGCGTCACCAAATCAAACCCCATGCCGAGCTGTCATTCACAACCAGAAAAAGGACATTTCTTTCCACAAGTGCCTCTGCGTGAAACTAGAAATGTCTTCTAAAGCGTCTGAAGCCGTGAAACAGCTCAAAGGCTGAAATCTAAATGAGAAAGTCTGAAAAAATAAAGTGATTTACGAACTGCAGCTTTCCCTATTCCCATTGGATTAGTGTGTAAATAAATTAACCAGTTGTGAGTTTTATTAACACTCCAAATTAAATTTCCATTTATTCACCGTGCGTGGAAATGAACACATGACATTTCCAGAAGACTCATGTCTTGTGTGAAAAAGGCAGCGGATGATTTGAGATGGGGAAACTCAATGGCTCGCTCTCACAAGCGTGGAAATTGAAGGCAATGGGCTTTCTGATGAGAAACACTCTGCGGGACCTTAAAGTTATTTGATTCTCACAGTGTAATGATGATGCAGAATTAAAAGTAATGGACTGACCCTCTTTTCTGAGCGTAATGACACACTTAAGAAGAGGAAAACAACAGCAGAAAGACGAGAGCGAGTCCAGGACACAATACTCAACATATCAATATAAATGCCCAGCTGTGTAAGCATGCACGCTTGCTCATTGTGGTTATATTTATTAACAGCACATCATTTATTTACATCATGTTCTTCTGACTAGATTCTAGGGCTGGGTAATTTGGCCAAAATCTTGATTAATTCAACATTTTAACTCGATTATGATTAATGAACGATTATTTTGTTTATATATATATATATATATATATATATATATATATATACATATTTTATTATTATTTTTTTTTTTTGCTTACTTTAAAGGCTGATTTTTACATCTGTATCGAGTGATCGCCATGAGCCATGGCACTTGCCTTGAGCGTAGCTGTGCATTGATATACTTTAGCGTGCTGTTTGTGTTGCTCTGTAGTAACACTTCCGAAACGTTAGCTGGCAGCAGGTTTTTATGTTACTCTGCGTCGAGTTTCTTCACGGGGGTTTTGTTTTTCTGAGCACTACCTTAATGTACAAGAAGTTAAAACTTGCTCATTCAGAGGTGGGAACAGGAGGACATGCATCAACCCTAATCATAAGGTACAGGTCCTCCACACTTATAAACACTCGCTCCAACTGACTCTCTGCTGTCCTGCGGCTCTCCGCGCCACCCACGCGTGTCAACACTACCAAACCGACCAATCACAGAGCTTGAGCTACGTGTCTTTGCAACGTTTAGTTATATTTCTAAGAGGTGCGTGGGTATGCGACCGTGCAAAGGCTGCGCTGGATCATATGCGTTAGTGGTGTAACGGATCACAAATCTGCAGTTCGGATCACACTACGGATTTTCAGTCACGGATCGGACCATTTTTCGGATCAGCAAAAAAGTGAGGAGGCAAATGTCATTTGCTTTACATTTATATTAAAATATTACTGCAAAAAAACATTGCTTTTAACAAACAGAACTTAGAATATGTAATGTTAATAAAAATAAAAATCAAGGAAGAACCAGCTGAAAAAAGAAAAGTATTCAATATGAAATATGATCTTTACTGTTGCTGATGATGCTAAATATAGAAATGCAACATCTTGTACAACAGATCATATTTATCTTCAATTAATGATTCAACAATTCACACATTAAACTTCATGTTTTATTATACTGTAGGTTTATTATTTTTTAAAACATTCAGTGACATCATTTTGATGGTTGTTTGTCGCCATCTGTTGGTTACTTAACGTAATTGCTTTCACCAGCATCAAAAATTCCCCAGCGTCATGTTTCATTAAACGGTGATCTTTACCATAAACATCAGTGTTTATATCTGAACTATAAAATGGTCTCCCAGCACTTATGTGTTATTTAATTGTGCGGTGGACGGCAGAGGGGTGTCGCGGATGAAAGTGCATGCTTGTCTCTCTTTAATGTTTCAGATCATCCAACAAATTAAAGATAACACAGGTAGCACATTATGCATATTTAAAAAAAAAAAAAGATTTTTCTTATTAAACAAGAAAAAACTAAATACAAACCTACATAGCCCTGTTTGAAAAAGTGTGAAAAAAATTAACATAACATAACTCTGATTTATCACACCTGAGTTCAGTTCCCTAACCACACCTGTTCACAATCAAGAACTCACTTAAATAAGACCTGCCTGACAAAGTTAAGTAGACATATTAAAAAACAAATGAGAAAGAAAATAATTGAGGTCTAAAAGTCTGAAAAGGGTTATAAAGTCATTGCTAAAGCTTCAGGACTGCAACAAACCACACAGTAAGAGTCTTTATCTACAAACGGCAAAAACAGAACTGAGGAGAAACTTCCCAAAAGTGTCCGGCCAGCCAAAATCATCCCAAAAGTGCATCAACAACTCATCCAAGAAGTCCCCAAAAAAATCCACAACAATCTATTTTAGGGCTGCACCATATTGAACTAATTGGAATTTAATTTTTCTGTAATAAATGTTGCAATATGAAAACACAAAATGGTTTGAATTGCACTCTTTGACGTTTTTCTGGTGGGTCTAACAGTATTCAGGTACAGAAATTGCATAATCACAATGAAAAAAGTGCTTTTCTACCTTTACTTTGTCTCATTTCTAGTCGAAATATCTCAAATTCAAGTAGAAATCTTGTTTTGTTTTCACCTTCAGAAGAAATAAGTCAAAATGAAGGAGTTTTTCATTAAAACAAGTTATCTGCTAATAGGGTATGTAAAATAATCTTGTTTTTGCTTTGAAATGTAGATATTTGGAAACTAGAAACAAGACGAAAATTCAGAGTAAGTAAAACATTTTTTTCTGTATGAATAATTAAACACAATGAATCTATGTTATACCTCCAAACATCATCATTTCTTGTACCCACATGTTTTAAACTCTTGAAATGCTCAGTCACAGACCTTAAAAACACATGCAAATGATAGCCTTTCACTCTGTTACGGTGAAACTTAGCAGCGACTCTACAAGCCATGCATGTTCTGAAGTTCTGTAGTATTACAGTATAATTCAGACTCAACATTGCATATCTTGTGATGTGTCTATTATGAATGCGCACATTGCTATATCGATGCTGAAACGATATATTGTGCAGCCCTACAAATGTTAAAAAACAGCTGCAATCGACACCCATAGTAGGAAAAACAAATACTATTGAAGTCAATGTTACAAGATTCCAGAAGAGAGAAAGAAGCTAAAACAAGTTTGTGAAAAGTGAAGGGTGATCAGTTTTTAGGTGAATTGTCCCTTTATTTCTGATCTGAGGTAAAGTTGACCCCATTAATGTAGAAGCGTCCTCTAATGGACTCTTGACCTCTGGACGCTTCAGCAGAAGAGTTTCAGCAATTAGCGAGCAGCAGACAGTCATTGTGGATTAAAGTGTTTGTTAAATGGCAGGTTGTTCGATGCAGTTAGATTCTACAGTTTCACATTCTCCACTAATGAGGCTCAAGGGGTGCGTTCAATTCTCACAGGCCTTCACAGCTCGCAAATCGTAATTAATTTGTGACTAACAAGGTATGAAACTGCAGAAGACGGAGCAGAAACTAATGTGAGGGGCGGACGCTCATTTTTGTGAGTCTGCGTAAATGTTTTCAAACTGTTGAGAAATGTCTTGAGTTGCTCCCAGATGAATGATTGTTTTGTTTTTTGACTAAAACTTTGGACTGTAGTGTTGTTGTTGTTTTTTTTTCTTTTGCTGTTGTTTTATTGTGCTCTTCAATTATTTGTAATGTGTAAACACTGCTAATTATTATTTTTTTGTTCAACTTTATCCAAAAATATAAATAAATAAATAGTTTTACAAAAACAAGAAAAGGCAAATCCTTTAATATCTGAAACATTTCTTGTAGAAGCAAATGATTTAATTATTACATTTAATTATAAATAAGTATTAAATTATTTATTTAAAATAGCTCAAATGTTGTCTGTCAGAGATTTTAACATTTAATCAAACATTTTGCATTGTATGAACAAAACTATACAGTACTCATTCTTACATTTATAATTTAGTTGATCAGTACATTTTTAATAAAATTTAAGCTCAAATTTAAAACTAAAAGCTTTAGTAGAGTGGTATTTAACTAACTAAAAAAACATAAAAATACTAAATATTAAATAAAACAAATCATATTAATATGATAAAAAATACAAAATGACAACATTATGCGTTGTATTATACATTTAATTCATTAATTTTCTCAGCATATTTTACAGCATCAATAGGGCAGCACACACCTACATGTAGGGCCAGTCTGACCAATAAAATGAGAGTAGAGCCAATCTGGCCAATGAGAGTAGATTAGAGACAATCTGGGCAATTAGAGTAAACTAGGGCAAATCAGGCCAATCAGAGCAGAGTAAAGCCAATCTGGCCAATCAAAGAAAAGTAGAGAAATCTGGCCAATGAGAGTAGATTAGAGACAATCTGGCCAATCAGAGTAAAGCCAATCGGGCCAATCAAAGAAAAGTAGAGCCAATCTGGCCAATCAGAGTAGATTAGAGCCAATCTGGCCAATCAGAGTAGAGTAGAGCAAATCAGGTCAATCAGAGCTGAGTAAAGCCAATCTGGCCAATCAGAGCAGCATAAGAGACAATCTGGCCAATCAGAGTAGAGTAGGGCAAATCAGGTCAATCAGAGCAGAGTAAAGCCAATCTAGCCAATCAGAGCAGCATAAGAGCCAATCTGGCCAATCAGAGCAGAGTAGGGCCAACCTGACCAAAAACAGCAGAGTAGAGCCAATCTGGCCAATCAGAGTAGAGTAGGGCAAATCAGGCCAATCAGAGCAGAGTAGAGCCAGTCTAGCCAATCAGAGCAGAGTAGGGTCAATCTGGCCAATGAGAGCAGAGTAGGGTCAATCTGGTCAATCAGAGCAGAGTAGGGCCCACCCTGACCAAAAACAGCAGAGTAGAGCCAATCTGGCCAATCAGAGTAGATTAGAGACAATCTGGCCAATTAGAGTAGTCTAGGGCAAATCAAGTCAATCAGAGAAGAGCAGAGGAGAGCCAGTCTGGCCCATCAGAGTAGAGTAGGGCAAATCAGGTCAATCAGAGTAGAGGAAAGCCAATCTAGCCAATCAGAGCAGCATAAGAGCCAATCTGGCCAATCAGAGTAGAGTAGGGCAAATCAGGTCAATCAGAGCAGAGTAAAGCCAATCTGGCCAATCAGAGCAGCATAAGAGACAATCTGGCCAATCAGAGTAGAGTAGGGCAAATCAGGTCAATCAGAGCAGAGTAAAGCCAATCTAGCCAATCAGAGCAGCATAAGAGCCAATCTGGCCAATCAGAGCAGAGTAGGGCCAACCTGACCAAAAACAGCAGAGTAGAGCCAGTCTAGCCAATCAGAGCAGAGTAGGGTCAATCTGGCCAATGAGAGCAGAGTAGGGTCAATCTGGCCAATCAGAGCAGAGTAGGGTCAATCTGGCCAATTAGAGTAGAGTAAGGCCTGTCCAGCTAATAGAAGCATAATGGAGCCAATCTGGCCAATCAGAGTAGACTAGAGCTAACCTGGACAATCAAAACAGAGTAGGGGCCAGCCTGACAAATCAGAGTAGAGCAGAATAAACTCTGTTTAGAGCAAACAAAACCTTGAACCAACTATTTCAGGCACCGGAAGAAAAGAGCTGACGCTCAATGGGTATTATGAGAAAACTGAAGTGTTTTTTGACCTTGGATTCAACTAGACCTGTTGTAGTAGTCCAACAATACACAAACAGGGCCTTTTACAAAAGCAGAAAAGAAGCACTTCTACAAGCGCTCAGACTGAGACATGTTGTCAGTCATGTGGTTCAGGCGCAGGCTGTAAATCTGCTGGAGGATGATCTGAAGTCCACCAGGAGATCAGTGACATACGGACACATGTCCAGCTGAAGATGCAGACGTCACAGAGATGTCCCAGAGGCGCATGTGCAGATGCATCCACAGACACTCCGGTTTAAAACGCTGTGAAATTAATCAAATCAAGAGACCAACACTAAGTGAAACTGAGGCTTGAGGATTTGACTCATTTCATGCTCCATTAAGCTGAAGCTACACCAATACAAGGTCAAATCTTTCTCCATTTTTCTCCAGCAATGGCTTCTGAAAAATTAACATTACACCATTTTATTTTCCTTCAGAGTATGTTTGTCCAACAGCACTTCACTAAAAAGTATGTTTGTGTTGTCAGGAATTCATGAAAACAACTTTAAACAATGTATTCTGCATACCAGGCCATTGGTGTCTAAATGATGCTATTACAGTGTACAATATGTGGTTGTAATAATTCATCAGATTTCACCGTAGCCTTAAACAGAAAGGCATTATAATAGTGCATAAATAGTAAATGTATATCGTTTTCTGAAAATCCTTTTAATTTATGTTTAGTTTGGTTTATCAGTATATTTAGCAGAATTAATGAGACAGCATGCATTCATATTTATGAACAGTCTAGCCAATCAGAGCAGAGGAGAGCCAATATGGCCAAACAAAGCTGAGTGGAGCCATCCTGGTCAATCAGAGCAGAGGAGAGCCAATCTGGGAGTTTAAAGAATAGAGTCAATTTAGCCAATCAGAGCAGAGTACAGCCAATATGGCCAATCAGAGCAGAGTAGAACCAACCTGGTCAATCAGAGCAGAGGACAGTCAATCTGGGTGTTTAAAGAGTAGAGCCAATCTGGCCAATCAGAGCAGAGTAGAGCCAATCTGGGCATTCAAAGAGTAGAGCCAATCAGAGCAATCAGAGCAGAGTAGAGACAATCAGAGCAGAGTAGAGTGGAGCCAATCAGAGCAGAGTAGAGTGGAGCCAATCAGAGCAGAGTAGAGCCAATCAGAGCACTTAGAGCAGAGTAGAGCCAATTTAGAGCAGAGTAGAGTCAATCAGAGTAGAGTAGAGCTAATCAGAGCACAGTAGAGCCAATCAGAGCACTCAGAGCAGAGTAGAGCCAATCAGAGCAGAGTAGAGTCAATCAGAGTAGAGTAGAGTGGAGCCAATCAGAGCAGAGTAGAGCTAATCAGAGCACAGTAGAGCCAATCAGAGCACTCAGAGCAGAGTAGAGCCAATCAGAGCAGAGTAGAGTCAATCAGAGTAGAGTAGAGTGGAGCCAATCAGAGCAGAGTAGAGCTAATCAGAGCACAGTAGAGCCAATCAGAGCACTCAGAGCAGAGTAGAGCCAATCAGAGCAGAGTAGAGTCAATATGGCCAAACAAAGCTGAGTTGAGCCAATCTGGTCAATTAGAGCAGAGTAGAGCCAATCAGAACAGAGTACAGCCTACCTGGCCAATCAGAGTAGAGCAAATCAGAGCAATCAGAGCAGGGTACAGCTGATCAGAGCAGATAGAGCCAACATGGCCAATCAGAGAAGAGGACAGTCTATCTGAGTGACCAAAGCAGAGTAGAGCCAATTTAGCTAATCAGAGCAGAGTAGAGCCAACCTGGCCAATCAGAGTAGAGTAGAGCCAATCAGAGCAGAGCCAATCAGAGCAGAGTCCAGCCAACCTGGCCAATCAAAACAGAGTAGAGACAATCTGGCCAATCAAAACAGAGTAGAGCCAATCTGGCCAATCAAAACAGAGTAGAGCCAATCTGACCAATCAAAGCAGAGAAGAGCCAATCTGATCAATCAAAAGAGAGGACAGCCAATCTGACTAATCAAAGCAGAGAAGAGCCAATCTGATCAATCAAAAGAGAGGACAGCCAATCTGACCAATCAAAAGAGAGGACAGCCCACCTGGCCAATCAAACAGAGTAGAGCCAATCTGACCAATCAAAGCAGAGAAGAGCCAATCTGGACAATCAAAAGAGAGGACAGCCAATCTGACCAATCAAAAGAGAGGACAGCCAATCTGACCAATCAAAGCAGAGAAGAGCCAATCTGGACCATCAAAAGAGAGTAGAGCCAATCTAGCCATCAGAGCAGATTGTGTATATATACTGCAATAACTCAGATGAGATTTTATTGTAGCCTTAAACAGAAGTCATCCACATGAGGTCATCAGCTAACAGTGCACAAACTCTACACACATTTCAGTTTCACAAAAACCTTATAATTGACTTTGACTCTCCAAATTGATTATGTAAATGTGATGATGGCACAGGTAATGCTGCTGGTTGATGAGTCACGACTGAAGCGAAACACTGAACTCACGTGTGTGAATGAATCTGGATAATCAGACTGAGACGTGAACACTTCTGACGGCCAGTCTGGTGAGATGTTAAAGTGACTGTCTCGTCTGTGTGTTTAATAATGCAGGTGTGTGTGTGTGTGTGTGTGTGTGTGTGTGTGTGTGTGTGTGTGTGTGTGTGTGTGTGTGTGTGTGTGTGTGTGTGTGTGTGTGTGTGTGTGTGTCACTTTCACTACAGTTATGCTTCAGTTCATTGACCCAGAACAAAAGTTCATTCGGTTCAATCAAATGCTGAATACTGAGCAAATGTATTCACACCTCTGGCTGTAAATATGCTACTGACAACACTAAGCCATATTAAATCATTATATTTGCATTAATAAAACCATACTGTGATATATATACATTATACTGGTATGCAAATGATAAATAGGATGTAAGAAATATCAAACACATTACACTATAAAAATACAGGGTTGTATTAACCCAATGTTGGGTCAAATATGGACAACAAACACTGACTACGCTTACATGGGACACCAATAATTCGATTTTAATGCGATTAAAACAATACTCTGATTCAGAGTCGACCATGGTAAACAGAGATTTTTGATTAATTTAATCAGATTAAGGTAAATAGATTAAAACTATCGTTTTTAAAACTGTCCAAATGTGACTGTTTATAACATCAGCTGCCGACCGGAAGTTCTTAGCATTCTCCTTGCCCATACACACAAGCATAATGGGTAATTTTACGTTTCTAAGAAAAGGTCTATACAGTATGAATAAAAACACAGACGTACTACATCCGCCATTTTGTCATGATCATGTGATATATCCCATGCACACTTCAAGCAGTAGGTCATCCGGGTACTTCTCAGATACTGATTTTCGAATTGTATTAATTCAGACATACTCGCCATGTTTTTAGCATACTATA
>CAIGQS010000296.1:0-32500 GCA_903798195.1 Danio kyathit
TGATACCATCACTCAGGCGAGAGCCCCCTCAACGAGGCGCGCGTACGCCCTGAAGTGGAGTCTATTCACTGAATGGTGCGTCTCTCGCAGAGAAGACCCCCGAAACTTGCCAGATCAGCGTTGTGCTTTCTTTTCTCCAAGAGAAGCTGGAGAGCAGGCTGTCGCCCTCCACACTCAAGGTTTACGTGGCTGCCATCTCCGCTCGCCATGACGCGGTGGCTGGCAGCACCGTGGGAAGGCATAACCTCATCATCCGGTTCCTCAGAGGCGCTAGGCGAATTAATCCACCCCGCCCCCCCTCTCATGCCCTCTTGGGATCTCGCCCTCGTTCTCACGAGCTTGCGCACAGATCCATTCGAACCACTCGACTCAGTATCTTTAAGATTTCTGTCCCTGAAGACAGCTCTGCTGGTCGCGTTGGCTTCTATCAAGAGGGTTGGGGACCTGGAGGCATTTTCGGTCAGTGACTCGTGCCTAGAATTCGGGCCGGCTAACTCTCACGTTGTCCTGAGACCCCGGCCTGGATATGTGCCCAAGGTTCCTACCACACCATTTAAAGACCAGGTAGTGAGCCTGCAAGCGCTGCCCCCGGAGGAGGCAGACCCAGCCCTTTCATTACTTTGTCCAGTTCGCGCTTTGCGAATCTATCTGGACCGCACTCAGAGCGTCAGATCATCTGAGCAGCTCTTCGTCTGTTACGGTGGTCGGCAGAAGGGAAGTGCCGTATCTAAACAGAGGTTGGCCCACTGGATAGTGGATGCCATCTCCCTCGCTTACCAGAGCCAGGGCGAGCCGTGTCCCCCAGGGGTTCGAGCACACTCCACTCGGAGCATAGCATCCTCTTGGGCGCGTGCACGCGGCGCCTCTCTAACAGACATCTGCAGAGCTGCGGGCTGGGCGACACCTAACACATTTGCAAGATTTTACAATCTGCGAGTGGAACCGGTTTCCTCAAGGGTATTAGGTAACCCTTGGTGATTGAGGAAACAACTCGGTGAAGGTGTTTAAATACGCTTGCTGCGCCATTCTTTCTAACACGGAGATACGTGCGCTTATTCACTCTGTCAGTAAAGTTCCCCGCTGGCGAACCCTGCAGAGATTCCTCCGCGGCCCCCAGCATCTGGCTCAACGGAGGAGCCCATTATGTTGTAGGTCTGCCCGCTGGTCAGCCCGCGTTCTGGGTATAGGTGCCTGCTATGCGCGATCCCCACTAGGCGATCCCATACGCTTATACTGCCACAGTGCAGTCCCCCCTCACAGGCGGACCCGTGTCTTCCCTAACCGCTAACCATCTTATTTTCATATGCTTACTCCCCCTTCTCAGGGTTAGTTCATGTGCTATTTGCCCCAGTCTCCCCACTTGGGTAGCAGGTGGCCTCCGCAGCGTCCTCCCTATCGGGACTGCACGCTTCCCAACGTACTGTCGTATTAATTCCTAGATATTCTAGACCCACTTGCGGCTCCCGAAAAATATATCTAAATCTGTAAATCTTCTGTTGAAGTGGGATAAGTAAGGGCCAGGGAACACGTTGGAAGACCGCGCCCCTGGTGATGACGGTGCGCTCACGCTCTCTTTGCCTGGCAAACCTCTCATCGGGGGCGAAGGTAAGGTTCAATCATTATGGCGTTTTCCATACATTTCCCCATATTGGAAGTTTCCACATAGCATTGAAGTTCCCCTTCCGAAGGGGAATGCTCTGGTTACTAAGGTAACCCTCGTTCCCCGAGGGGGGGAACGGAAATGCTATGTCCCTTCGCCATAATGATTGCCCCTTGGCTGTTGAGACGAAGTCGCTTCAGCTACAAAAAGGATGCTTTGGCTTGCTAGCTCTGTGCTCATATAGCAAGATTAATTGCAACGAGCATCAGGTGCGCAAGCTGAAGCTGCAAACTCATTGGCATTTCATTGGCCCGTTTACATACTCTTTCAGATGATTGGCTTTCTGAACGAAATCCCCATAGTGGAAGTTTCCACATAGCATTTCCGTTCCCCCCCTCGGGGAACGAGGGTTACCTTAGTAACCAGAGCGTTCTCAGCCCCACGAGCAAGAATAATGCATCAGAACACCAAAATTTGAACACTTTCAAAATCACTTGTTTTTCCATTGAAAGTTGTTGAAACATGTTTAAAACTACATGTAATGTTGTTTAAAACAAAAAGAATGATGCATTTCATGGTTTTAAGCTGTTTTTACCACTTTCTGTTTTTGGCCTGGAAACATCATTTCTCAGCCCCACGAGCAGGAATAATGCATCAGAACACCAAAATTTGAACACATTCAAAATCACTTGCTTTCCTCTTGAAAGTTGTTTAAACATGTTAAAAACTGCATGTAATGTTGTTTAAAACAAAAAGAATGATGTATTTCATGGTTTTAAGCTGTTTTTATCACTTTCTGTTTTAGGCCTGGAAACATCATTTCTCTGCCCCACGCGCAAGAATAATGCATCAGAACACTAAAATTTGAACACTTTCAAAATCACTTGCTTTCCCCTTGAAAGTTGTTTACACATGTTTAAAACTGCATGTAATGTTGTTTAAAACAAAAAGAATGATGCATTTCATGGTTTTAAGCTGTTTTTATCACTTTCTGTTTTTGGCCTGGAAACATCATATCTCAGCCCCACGAGCAAGAATACTGCATCAGAACACCAAAATTTGAACACATTCAAAATCACTTGCTTTTCCCTTGAAAGTTGTTTAAACATGTTTAAAACTGCATGTAATGTTGTTTAAAACAAAAGAATGATGCATTTCATGGTTTTAAGCTGTTTTTATCACTTTCTGTTTTTGGCCTGGAAACATCATATCTCAGCCCCACGAGCAAGAATAATGCATCAGAACACCAAAATTTGAACACATTCAAAATCACTTGCTTTCCCTTGAAAGTTGTTTAAACATGTTTAAAACTGCATGTAATGTTGTTTAAAACAATAAGAATGATGCATTTCATGGTTTTAAGCTGTTTTTATCACTTTCTGTTTTAGGCCTGGAAACATCATATCTCAGCCCCACGAGCAAGAATACTGCATCAGAACACCAAAATTTGAACACATTCAAAATCACTTGCTTTTCCCTTGAAAGTTGTTTAAACATGTTTAAAACTGCATGTAATGTTGTTTAAAACAAAAAGAATGATGCATTTCATGGTTTTAAGCTGTTTTGATCACTTTCTGTTTTTGGCCTGGAAACATCATATCTCAGCCCCACGAGCAAGAATAGTGCATCAGAACACCAAAATTTGAACACATTCAAAATCACTTGCTTTTCCTCTTGAAAGTTGTTAAACATGTTTAAAACTGCATGTAATGTTGTTTAAAACAAAAAGAATGATGCATTTCATGGTTTTAAGCTGTTTTGATCACTTTCTGTTTTTGGCCTGGAAACATCATATCTCAGCCCCACGAGCAAGAATACTGCATCAGAACACCAAAATTTGAACACATTCAAAATCACTTGCTTTTCCCTTGAAAGTTGTTTAAACATGTTTAAAACTGCATGTAATGTTGTTTAAAACAAAAAGAATGATGCATTTCATGGTTTTAAGCTGTTTTTATCACTTTCTGTTTTTGGCCTGGAAACATCATATCTCAGCCCCACGAGCAAGAATACTGCATCAGAACACCAAAATTTGAACACATTCAAAATCACTTGCTTTTCCCTTGAAAGTTGTTTAAACATGTTTAAAACTGCATGTAATGTTGTTTAAAACAAAAAGAATGATGCATTTCATGGTTTTAAGCTGTTTTTATCACTTTCTGTTTTTGGCCTGGAAACATCATATCTCAGCCCCACGAGCAAGAATAATGCATCAGAACACCAAAATTTGAACACATTCAAAATCACTTGCTTTTCCCTTGAAAGTTGTTTAAAACATGTTTAAAACTGCATGTAATGTTGTTTAAAACAAAAGAATGATGCATTTCATGGTTTTAAGCTGTTTTTATCACTTTCTGTTTTTGGCCTGGAAACATCATATCTCAGCCCCACGAGCAAGAATAATGCATCAGAACACCAAAATTTGAACACATTCAAAATCACTTGCTTTTCCCTTGAAAGTTGTTTAAACATGTTTAAAACTGCATGTAATGTTGTTTAAAACAAAAAGAATGATGCATTTCATGGTTTTAAGCTGTTTTGATCACTTTCTGTTTTTGGCCTGGAAACATCATATCTCAGCCCCACGAGCAAGAATAATGCATCAGAACACCAAAATTTGAACACATTCAAAATCACTTGCTTTTCCCTTGAAAGTTGTTTAAACATGTTTAAAACTGCATGTAATGTTGTTTAAAACAAAAAGAATGATGCATTTCATGGTTTTAAGCTGTTTTTATCACTTTCTGTTTTTGGCCTGGAAACATCATATCTCAGCCCCACGAGCAAGAATACTGCATCAGAACACCAAAATTTGAACACATTCAAAATCACTTGCTTTCCCTTGAAAGTTGTTTAAACATGTTTAAAACTGCATGTAATGTTGTTTAAAACAAAAAGAATGATGCATTTCATGGTTTTAAGCTGTTTTTATCACTTTCTGTTTTTGGCCTGGAAACATCATATCTCAGCCCCACGAGCAAGAATATGCATCAGAACACCAAAATTTGAACACATTCAAAATCACTTGCTTTTCCCTTGAAAGTTGTTTAAACATGTTTAAAACTGCATGTAATGTTGTTTAAAACAAAAAGAATGATGCATTTCATGGTTTTAAGCTGTTTTTATCACTTTCTGTTTTTGGCCTGGAAACATCATATCTCAGCCCCACGAGCAAGAATAATGCATCAGAACACCAAAATTTGAACACATTTCAAAATCACTTGCTTTCCCCTTGAAAGTTGTTTAAACATGTTTAAAACTGCATGTAATGTTGTTTAAAACAAAAAGAATGATGCATTTCATGGTTTTAAGCTGTTTTATCACTTTCTGTTTTTGGCCTGGAAACATCATATCTCAGCCCCACGAGCAAGAATACTGCATCAGAACACCAAAATTTGAACACATTCAAAATCACTTGCTTTTCCCTTGAAAGTTGTTAAACATGTTTAAAACTGCATGTAATGTTGTTTTAAAACAAAAAGAATGATGCATTTCATGGTTTTAAGCTGTTTTTATCACTTTCTGTTTTTGGCCTGGAAACATCATATCTCAGCCCCACGAGCAAGAATAATGCATCAGAACACCAAAATTTGAACACATTCAAAATCACTTGCTTTTCCATTGAAAGTTGTTTAAACATGTTTAAAACTGCATGTAATGTTGTTTAAAACAAAAAGAATGATGCATTTCATGGTTTTAAGCTGTTTTTATCACTTTCTGTTTTTGGCCTGGAAACATCATATCTCAGCCCCACGAGCAAGAATACTGCATCAGAACACCAAAATTTGAACACATTCAAAATCACTTGCTTTTCCCTTGAAAGTTGTTTAAACATGTTTAAAACTGCATGTAATGTTGTTTAAAACAAAAAGAATGATGCATTTCATGGTTTTAAGCTGTTTTTATCACTTTCTGTTTTAGGCCTGGAAACATCATATCTCAGCCCCACGAGCAAGAATAATGCATCAGAACACCAAAATTTGAACATTTTCAAAATCACTTGCTTTTCCCTTGAAAGTTGTTTAAACATGTTTAAAATTGCATGTAATGTTGTTTAAAACAAAAAGAATGATGCATTTCATGGTTTTAAGCTGTTTTTATCACTTTCTGTTTTTTGGCCTGGAAACATCATTTCTCAGCCCCACGAGCAAGAATACTGCATCAGAACACCAAAATTTGAACACATTCAAAATCACTTGCTTTTCCATTGAAAGTTGTTTAAACATGTTTAAAACTGCATGTAATGTTGTTTAAAACAAAAAAGAATGATGCATTTCATGGTTTTAAGCTGTTTTTATCACTTTCTGTTTTTGGCCTGGAAACATCATATCTCAGCCCCACGAGCAAGAATAATGCATCAGAACACCAAAATTTGAAACACATTCAAAATCACTTGCTTTCCCTTGAAAGTTGTTTAAACATGTTTAAAACTGCATGTAATGTTGTTTAAAACAAAAAGAATGATGCATTTCATGGTTTTAAGCTGTTTTTATCACTTTCTGTTTTTGGCCTGGAAACATCATATCTCAGCCCCACGAGCAAGAATACTGCATCAGAACACCAAAATTTGAACACATTCAAAATCACTTGCTTTTTCCATTGAAAGTTGTTTAAACATGTTTAAAACTGCATGTAATGTTGTTTAAAACAAAAAGAATGATGCATTTCATGGTTTTAAGCTGTTTTTATCACTTTCTGTTTTTGGCCTGGAAACATCATTTCTCAGCCCCACGAGCAAGAATAATGCATCAGAACACCAAAATTTGAACACATTCAAAATCACTTGCTTTTCCCCTTGAAAGTTGTTTAAACATGTTTAAAACTGCATGTAATGTTGTTTAAAACAAAAAGAATGATGCATTTCATGGTTTTAAGCTGTTTTTATCACTTTCTGTTTTAGGCCTGGAAACATCATTTCTCAGCCCCACGAGCAAGAATAATGCATCAGAACACCAAAATTTGAACACATTCAAAATCACTTGCTTTTCCATTGAAAGTTGTTTAAACATGTTTAAAACTGCATGTAATGTTGTTTAAAAGAAAAAAAGAATGATGCATTTCATGGTTTTAAGCTGTTTTTATCACTTTCTGTTTTTGGCCTGGAAACATCATTTCTCAGCCCCACGAGCAAGAATAATGCATCAGAACACCAAAATTTGAACACATTCAAAATCACTTGCTTTTCCATTGAAAGTTGTTTAAACATGTTTAAAACTGCATGTAATGTTGTTTAACCCTCTGGGGTCGAAGCCCGCGTATACGCGGTTTGACAAGTCTTCATCTCATAACGCTGAAATGAACCTAAATTTCACTTTCAGTTTTGATCGTACAGATAAGATCAATACATCAATCGAATCTGTTAGGTGTCTAGTTTTTATTGTGTACACTCACTATGACAACAAACAAGTGTGCTTTTGCAAAATAAGGATAATAAACAGTGTAGGCAATCTGTTTTTTTTTTTCTCCGTGAACTGTTTTCATAAACGCGTCAGTAAAAAGCACTGAAACTCCGCCAAAACTTAACACACAGACATGAGACACATATCTGTAGAAAGCTTGAAGTGTCTACTTTTAAATGCAGTGAGTGCATGTTGAAAACAAATACTGTTTGATAAAGTAATCAGTATGAAACCAGCGCAATGTCCATTTTCCCGTCCTGAGCTCATTATAGGTAATGCGACCACGCCCACGAGGCATTGTTATTACAATCGTGTGCACGAGACGCACGCAACATGTACTGTGTCAGGAAAAGCACGTCATTAAAATGAACTGAAACTCAGCGAAAACTCAACAAAGAGGCATGAAAGATGTATTTATGGAAAGCTTGATATGTCTACTTTTGCATTAACCAATTCAAGTCGAAAACAAATAATCTCTTTTCATGTAATCCGTATAAAAGTAGAGGCTGGTACGGATTTTCATGTCGCCTCATTACAGCGAACGTGATCCCGCCCTCAATGAGCACGCAGTTCATATGGAAATTAACTGAGGTGAGCCAGGTACAAATGTACATGCTCCCCGAGACATGGCATCAAACCACAAGCTTTATTATAGTTACTTTCGTTTGAATGATGGCACGCTACACGAGGGAAGAAGCACGGCATTGAACAGCGACGAGTTTACTTTCTCTTCAGAGGAAGAGTGCGACTGATGACGAATGCATACATTTTGAAGAACGTCTAGACCCAGCAGAGGATAGAATTCTTGTGGAGTAAGTCTTTTATTCTTACCTTCTCGATTTATATGAAATATGTCCTTACAGGCCACTTATAGTTTAATTGCTGTACAAACTGTATTCTATAACGTATTATTATTATTATATGTGTGTATTACCATAGGCTAGTGGTTATATTACCGCAGAAACTATTAAAGTAATAAAACAAATTATTTTAATACTTTACTATAGTATATTTCAAAACAACTGTATTATTCACTATAAAATACTAATAATGTTTTTCATGTGAGTATGGTAAACTTATTTGTGGTTGATAGTGTTAAAATATAGTTACTTTGTTATTTGCATTCTGTTCTCCCTCCAAGTATGCATATGCTAAGCTATTGTGAAAATTTACTGACAGTTGTTTACAAAACAGGTGCTGTTCAGTTTATAATCCCTATGTGGTAACTGAGTTTATTAGGTAAATTAGTACTAGTATCAGTGAACATCACAAAAAAATGTTAATAATGTAATTTATGTAATAAGCTTGCTTATTTTTTTTCCAGATGTGAAAACAACAGCAGTAAAGCGGGACTGATGCTGACCTGGCTCCACAGGCTCTGAGATTCCTTCCTGTACAGTTAAGACCATGTGATGCTCACACTGGGCTTTTACAAACCTTACACCCTTTATTATCTTACACTCTTCATATTTACATTGTTGATTTTGCCCTGAATGTGTATTCTGTACACAATGTTCCATGTGTATATTCAAGTGCATGCCTTAAGTTTTATGCAAAGTGTATTTATAAGTAACTTTACGTACGTTATACGTAACTTAGATTTGCTATATGTAAGTTTACAGAGTTTTATAAGGTGTACTGATTCTCACAAGTGAATCTCGAGTTATTTTGTGTGATAGTTAAATATATTTAAAATAAACTGCAAAAAAATAAAAAATAGGAAACTTATTTTTTTCTCAGATTCTTTCTTGAAACTCTTCCCTGGTCACATACCTGTCTGATGGCTCATTATGCAGCTCATTATGCAGGTCTTTGTCTTCTCAGGTGTGACTCACTGCATTAGTAATGATAGTTCACGCCTTCTCGCATAGACCATTTACTCTCAAAAAGTGACTTAGAAAATGTAATTCAATATATTGTTTTCTGTGAGCAAGTAAACAAGATGATTCTCACATCATTTTGAAGCAAAAACACTAGGCTACAAGATTCAGTTCTCAAAAGTCTTGTGAACAAATGTTCTCTATGCGTTTCACGGCCTTGTTTCAGTGACTTCAAAATTTTAGTTTTTTACTAGCCACGCATAAACACTTCTTTCTCAAAAACACAAACACATACAAACATGCTGCTTAGGTATTATTGTAGCCCAGCTTGTGCTGTTTACAGTGTTATCACACATTAGCCATTAATATTTTTTTAAGATACTGAAAACAACACAAATGTCAGCGCATGTCAAAACTTCTCCACAGCCCCAAAACACCCTTAGACCCCTGAGGGTTAAAAGAAAAAAAGAATGATGCATTTCATGGTTTTAAGCTGTTTTTATCACTTTCTGTTTTTGGCCTGGAAACATCATTTCTCAGCCCCACGAGCAAGAATACTGCATCAGAACACCAAAATTTGAACACATTCAAAATCACTTGCTTTCCCCTTGAAAGTTGTTTAAACATGTTTAAAACTGCATATAATGTTGTTTATACAACTTTCAATGGAAAAGCAAGTGATTTTGAAAGTGTTCAAACTTTGGTGTTCTGATGCAGTATTCTTGCTCGTGGGGCTGAGATATGGTGTTTCCAGGCCTAAAACAGAAAGTGATAAAAACAGCTTAAAACCATGAAATGCATCATTCTTTTTGTTTTAAACAACATTACATGCAGTTTTAAGCATGTTTAAACAACTTTCAAGGAAAAAGCAAGTGATTTTGAATGTGTTCAAATTTTGGTGTTCTGATGCAGTATTCTTGCTCGTGGGGCTGAAGATATGATGTTTCCAGGCCAAAAACAGAAAGTGGTAAAAACAGCTTAAAACCATGAAATGCATCATTCTTTTTGTTTTAAACAACATTACATGCAGTTTTAAACATGTTTAAACAACTTTCAAGGGGAAAGCAAGTGATTTTGAATGTGTTCAAATTTTAGTAACTGATGCAGTATTCTTGCTCGTGGGGCTGAGAAATGATGTTGCCAGGCCAAAAACAGAAAGTGGTAAAACAGCTTAAAACCATGATATGCATCATTCTTTTTGTTTTAAACAACATTACATGCAGTTTTAAACATGTTTCAACAACTTTCATAGGAAAAACAAGTGATTTTGAAAGTGTTCAAATTTTGGTGTTCTGATGCAGTATTCTTGCTTGTGGGGCTGAGATATGATGTTTCCAGGCCAAAAACAGAAAGTGATAAAAACAGCTTAAAACCATGAAATGCATCATTCTTTTTGTTTTAAACAACATTACATGCAGTTTTATACATGTTTAAACAACTTTCAAGGCTAAAGCAAGTGATTTTGAATGTGTTCAAATTTTGGTCTTCTGATGGAGTATTCTTGCTCGTGGGGCTGAGAAATGATGTTTCCAGGCCAAAAACAGAAAGTGGTAAATACAGCTTAAAACCATGAAATGCATCATTCTTTTTGTTTTAAACAACATTATATGCAGTTTTAAACATGTTTAAACAACTTTCAATGGAAAAGCAAGTGATTTTGAAAGTGTTCAAATTTTGGTGTTCTGATGCATTATTCTTGCTCGTGGAGCTGAGATATGATGTTTCCAGGCCAAAAACAGAAAGTGATAAAAACAGCTTAAAACCATGAAATGCATCATTCTTTTTGTTTTAAACAACATTACATGCAGTTTTAAACATGTTTAACCAACTTTCAAGGGAAAAGCAAGTGATTTTGAAAGTGTTCAAATTTTGGTGTTCTGATGCACTATTCTTGCTCGTGGGGCTGAGAAATGATGTTTCCAGGCCAAAAACAGAAAGTGGTAAAGACAGCTTAAAACCATGAAAATGCATCATTCTTTTTGTTTTAAACAACATTATATGCAGTTTTAAACATGTTTAAACAACTTTCAATGGAAAAACAAGTGATTTTAGAAAGTGTTCAAATTTTGGTGTTCTGATGCAGTATTCTTGCTCGTGGGGCTGAGATATGATGTTTCCAGGCCTAAAACAGAAAGTGATATAAACAGCTTAAAACCATGAAATGCATCATTCTTTTTGTTTTAAACAACATTACATGCAGTTTTAAACATGTTTAAACAACTTTATAGGAGAAAGCAAGTGATTTTGAAATTTTTCAAATTTTGGTGTTCTGATGCATTATTCTTGCTCGTGGGGCTGAGATATGATGTTTCCCGGCCAAAAACAGAAAATGGTAAAAACAGCTTAAAACCATGAAATGCATCATTCTTTTTTTTTTAAACAACATTATATGCAGTTTTAAACATGTTTAAACAACTTTCAATGGAAAAGCAAGTGATTTTAAAAGTGTTCAAATTTTGGTGTTCTGATGCAGTATTCTTGCTCGTGGGGCTGAGATATGATGTTTCCAGGCCTAAAACAGAAAGTGATAAAAACAACTTAAAACCATGAAATGCATCATTCTTTTTGTTTTAAACAACATCACAGGCAGTTTTAAACATGTTTCAACAACTTTTAATGGAAAAACTGGTGATTTTGAAAGTGTTCAAATTTTGGTGTTCTGATGCAGTATTCTTGCTCGTGGGGCTCAGATATGATGTTTCCAGGCCTAAAACAGAAAGTGATAAAAACAGCTTAAAACCATGAAATGCATCATTCTTTTTGTTTTAAACAACATTGCATGCAGTTTTAAACATGTTTAAACAACTTTCAATGGAAAAGCAAGTGATTTTGAAAGTGTTCAAATTTTGGTGTTCTGATGCAGTATTCTTGCTCGTGGGGCTGAGAAATGATGTTTCCAGGCCAAAAACAGAAAGTGGTAAAAACAGCTTAAAACCATGAAAAGCATCATTCTTTTTGTTTTAAACAACATTACATGCAGTTTTAAACATGTTTAAACAACTTTCAAGGGGAAAGCAATTGATTTTGAAAGTGTTCAAATTTTGGTGTTCTGATGCATTATTCTTGCTCGTGGGGCTGAGAAATTATGTTTCCAGGCCAAAAACAGGTTTTAAACATGTTTAAACAACTTTCAATGGAAAAGCAAGTGATTTTGAAAGTGTTCAAATTTTGGTGTTCTGATGCAGACTTCTTGCTCGTGGGGCTGAGATATGATGTTTCCAGGCCTAAAACAGAAAGTGATAAAAACAGCTTAAAACCATGAAATGCATCATTCTTTTTGTTTTAATCCTCCAGGTAATAAGGGAGGGTCTCTTTTCCAGTCACCTATGAGAAGGGCTTCACTTTTTTCCCAGTTAACTTTGGCAGAAGATATCTTTTTAAAATCGTTAATAATACATTCCAGTCTTCTTACGTCACCAGTGTTAGTTATAAAAACAATGACATCATCTGCATATGCAGAAAGTTGTACTTGAGCATTACAATGAGGTATAGAAAAACCTTTTAACTCTGCTCTTAATCTGTGTAGAAGAGGTTCAATGGCAATGGAATATAACATTCCTGACATAGCACAACCCTGTCTAACACCTCTCTGCACATCAAAAGGAGCGCTTAAACCACCATTGATTTTGAGTACACTTTGAATGTTACTATACATTATGTAAGGGTCTAAATTATCCTATGCATTTGTTTATATGGCAAAACATGTATTTTTCACCAAAAAAGGTCCATGCAGACTCCAAAGGCGGATACTGATAAGATCAGGGCCTGGTGTGTGGACTTTGGGGGTTTTACGATGTGGTCACATGTTGATTGGTCAGTTTGAATGTCTCAGTATTTGGGTTTGGTCACATGGTCAAGAAAGGTACAAAATAGCTGGAAAACTTGGCTCTGGCTCCTCTTTTCTTCTCTGTGCTTTCCTGAGCTCTGCTCCTCTCCTTCTCTGGAGGTTACCTTCTCTCTCTCTCCCTCTTTGTCTCTCCCTCCCCCTGTCTCTCCCTCTCGCTCTGGTAACTTTAAATTTACATTTAAGCTGGGTACAATTAATATTATATCTTTTTATCAGTTCATATTTTTTCATTGTATACAGTTATTTCTAACTAATTCAGTTGTAACCATACAGAATTATTGTCATTAAATAATCTAATTTTCAAGTATTTGTGAATTACTTTTGATTTAACATCAACACTTAATTGCTCCATATTGCAATACAATACAATCACATAATATCAACGCTCTCCCACATTTTAAGCTATTAATACTGCCCTTATTTCCGTTTTTGGTATAAGATTGCAGAAGAATGGTTTGACTAGAAATGTACAGTTTTTTACCATCATGCTGATAACTTTTTAGTCGCTCGGCAGACTACAGTTCGAACCGCTGTGGTCCAAATACCATTCTTACAGATGGTGCCGAAACCCGGGATCCTTTGCAGTGAGTTTTCTGAAATTTACTTTAGCCGGTCTTAGCTGGATTTTCACAGCTGACCTGGTGAATGGATTAATACTGGCCTTCTAACCACAAGAGTGGGTAAGTCTGCTTTTATTGTTCCTCCATTTCCTCCATTTGCTTAAATTGCATGAAACAGAAATTACAAGACTGTAATTTGTTTCAATAGTTCAATTTGGTAAATTTCAGATTACCTCCTCAAGGATGGAATTTCTAAAGAAAGTGATATATTGTTTTCTTTATGGACCAAAAAAGTTGAACCTACATTGTGTAAACTTAACAAAGAAGGACTTGAGTTAACAGACTCAGACTCTACATTGTTTGCATGGTGGGATGTAATTGGCAAAAATGGAAAGAAATCAAAACGTGGCGATATAATTGAAGCATTAAACTACATGTGTTACTCAGGACTGCGTAACATTATGTCGGAAATACCTTCATTTGTAAAGGCTAAATGTGAAGAATTTGCTGTTCACAAATCAGAGGCAGAGAAGTCAGAGGCGAAAATTCTAGATCTCCAGTTACAGCTTGATAATTTACTCGCTGAACAGTTAGCCCTGGCTGAAAAATGCAGAAGTCAAAAAGACACTATTGCAGATTTAAAAGCTATGCTGAAAGCACAGAAGTTTGTGTCTCCCAAAATGCTTAACAGCGCTGGGATTGAAAAGCATGTTCACTTCTCAGATGAAGTTACTTGTAATAAATCTGAAATGATTTGTTCAGAAGCTGTACTGTAGCTCAAAAGAGTTTGCCTGTTTCAGTACTTAAGGTGATGCCACACCATAGCGCAGCAAAGACGCATGGTGTAGAAGCATTAGAGAGTCTAAAAACCCTCAAACCTCAGATGATCACAGCAATCAACCCTCAGACAAACAAAACAGGCTTTGTATGACCTGTAAAAAGTTTGGTCACAGAGAGGAACAATGTTGGACATCAGGACAGGGAAGACCTCCACCATATTTTCTGAGAAAACAGAAATTACTTAAGAGCAAAAATCAGTGGTCTTCACGTAACAAAAACTCATCCGCTAATAACACTCTTAGTGAACTAACTGCATTGTTAATACAAGGCCTGCAACTGTTAACTTCCTTTGCTGGCGGCTTAGCAGCCTAATAGCAATACAAATTAATAATTGCTGATCCTGTTTGCATTTCCAAATTTGTTATATTTGTGTTATACACATTTTCATTGCCATAAAACACAACGGTATTTTGTGATACTACATGTACACATAGACCGAGTAATTCTTTAAAACATGATTTTCTTACTGTAGGTGTAAAAACACTCAGGTTTGAGGTTTTAGAGGCCACAGATGCATTCTAGACCGCATGTCATGTACAAAAAAGGAATTAACTGTATGCTAAAATTCATTAAATTTAAGGTACTTGTGTTTATATGTTGGATGAGTCTCATCTCCTAAAAGTGGAAAACTGTGCTATACTCAATATAGCTGCAGTTTAAACTACAAACAGGAGTATAGAATTCCCTTGTGGCTCCAGTGTGATAATTGCAGTAACAATGAAAATGTTTTCTTACAGGATTCAGCCTTGAACATTGCACTTTATCATGCTCCTTAAAAAACATTGATTTGGAAGTATTTTGAGCCAGATCACACACATCTCATACTCAAATTCCGTGCTGGCTCCCTGTTACAACAGGACCAAATTTACACACTGTCGTAAAACTTCCACCCTTTGTTAGGAGCATGTTTACACAAACACATAGCCTCAGCAGGAACACTGCCACACAGAGAACAACATTTCAAATCTTCACACACATAGTCAAATTCACATTTGTCTTACACTGCTTCATATAGATTTGACCTGTTATTGAAGTCTTTTTAATCCGACTTTATCATAACTATGGATTTTTCATCTTGTTTT
The DNA here is from genome assembly GCA_903798195.1 of Danio kyathit. Classification (NCBI taxonomy): domain Eukaryota; kingdom Metazoa; phylum Chordata; class Actinopteri; order Cypriniformes; family Danionidae; genus Danio; species Danio kyathit. Next base: position 15,149 of record CAIGQS010000296.1, read on the forward strand.
GGTTAATTTGGTTTCTTTTGATTATTTAACCAGTTACTTATTATTTGTTTCAACAAGTTATATCAAAATGTAAATTGGGATTCTAAATCCAAAATGCTGAAATATTGTTACTTTTGTAACATTGTTGACATCTCTACAACAAATGTTATTTGTGTTCACTTTGTATTTAATCTATTTGAATGCAATTGATATTGTCTTTGAACATTGATTAATTTAATTCACTGTATTTGGTTACACTGAATATTTTGCTGATACTCTTAACCAGCTATTGTTGATTTTGTTGTAAAGCAATTTAATTTTGATGTTTCCAGATATTGTGTAAAGAGCTTGTTTGCTTTTATTTTGTCTTGATCTTGACCATATATTTTAATTCCATTAATTTAAGGGCATTTTGCTTGAGAAGAATTTAAACTGACCACATCAATCCTTTGATCAATGACAAATGCCATGTGTTTGCTTTTGCTGTTTGTTATGCCATTTGCTCTTTTCAAATACAGGATCTATGGAGAAAAGGTTCACGTCTTGTGATCTACTTCAAGAGAAGAGCAGGGGTTCCCTGCATTCCTCAGCACCTATTTTTGTGGGGGTATGAAAGACAATTTGCATATAAGCAGTGCAACACCATTCGACTAAACCTCTCACACAGGGCTGAAAGGACAACAAAGACTGATTAACCTTATTCCCGCAACAAGCCTGGACAGGAAGTCAGAAGATGACAGCAGCACACAACACAAAGCAGATTTTCATCATTAATGTCACCTTTTTGCCTCTTTATGTGTCACAACAGTGCCAGGGGATGATTGTAAGGGTCTAAATTATCCTATGCATTTGTTTATATGGCAAAACATGTATTTTTTACCAAAAAAGGTCCATGCGGACTCCAAAGGCGGATACTGATAAGATCAGGGCCTGGTGCGTGGACTTTGGGGGTTTTACGATGTGGTCACATGTTGATTGGTCAGTTTGAATGTCTCAGTATTTGGGTTTGGTCACATGGTCAAGAAAGGTACAAAATAGCTGGAAAACTTGGCTCTGGCTCCTCTTTTCTTCTCTGTGCTTTCCTGAGCTCTGCTCCTCTCCTTCTCTGGAGGTTACCTTTTCTCTCTCTCCCTCTTTGTCTCTCCCTCCCCCTGTCTCTCCCTCTCGCTCTGGTAACTTTAAATTTACATTTAAGCTGGGTACAATTAATATTATATCTTTTTATCAGTTCATATTTTATCATTGTATACAGTTATTTCTAACTAATTCAGTTGTAATCATAGAGAATTATTGTCATTAAATCATCTCATTTTCAAGTATTTGTGAATTACTTTTGATTTAACATCAACACTTAATTGCTCCATATTGCAATACAATACAATCACATAATATCAACGCTCTCCCACATTTTAAGCTATTAATACTGCCCTTATTTCCGTTTTTGGTATAAGATTGCAGAAGAATGGTTTGACTAGAAATGTACAGTTTTTTACCATCATGCTGATAACTTTTTAGTCGCTCGGCAGACTACAGTTCGAACCGCTGTGGTCAAAATACCATTCTTACAATTACCTCAATAATTTTTATAAAATGAGTACTAAAACCAAAAACATTTAAAACTTTTTTCAAATATTCATGTTCAACACGATCAAAAGCTTTCTCTTGATCTAATGAGATCAATCCACAGTTAATACCAAATAATTTAGCAACTTCTAATGCATCCCTAATTAAAAAAATATTATCAAAAATTGATCTATTCGGTATCGAGTAATTTTGATTAGGTTTTATAATTTGGTCCAGAACTTTACTTAATCTTACAGCTAAAGCCTTCGATAAAATTTTATAATCTGAACACAAAAGTGACACAGGTCTCCAGTTACCTATTTTTTGAAGATCTCCTTTTTTGGGTAAAAGAGTAATAAATAAAAGCTTTAGCGATAGTTCTGCCAGGAAGACTGAGATGTCACGTCATTCATAATAATTATCTCGTCGGCCTATAACAACCAAGCAAGCTATATATAAGCCCATCTAAACAATCTGTTTCGCTGTACTCAGGTGACGATGCGGAAGTTTCGGTCACGTTGCGGAAGTTGGACTGCCCGGCGTTTGTTTATGTCTTATGAGTTTGTGTATTCCTCAGTCAGTGTTCGGTTCAAGGTTTACAGCTTCGTCAAATCACGTTATTTTCGCTATTGATTGATTCCGCTTTCATTACTCGTCGATCCGCCGATCAAACGTTTTTAAATGTCCTTGCCGAATGTTACTAGCTTTTAGCACTTCTAGCTCCTATTCGCAAAATCTACTTAACGTACATATGAATTTAACAATGCTGAAATCCATCAATAACCATACGCAACCTACTACGTTACCATTTAAACAACCCAGAGCTGGATTCCAGAATTATCATGAGATCTTCGTCGGGATTTTTAAGTCATCTTCATCAGCCTTTCATCTCGGTGATCTTGTATCCATTATTTATTAAATACGTTACTCATATACGTAGTCTGCATGAGGTAAGTCTAACCCTCGTGTCATTATAGAAGTCATTGAATCATAACTCGTAATTTCAGAAAGAGCACATATCTATTGCCTTTAATTACTTAATTCTAAATGTTTTCCAAGCTGGAATTCACATTATATAACAAGTCGAATGCCACACCATAAGAGCCGCGATGCAGACGCGGACTATTCGGTATCGGTTCAGCAAATTCATCATAACCGTTTTTGTGTACTGATGTCATTTATCTCATATGCACTATTTCGTGGTACAATTCTATGGCAAAGGAGCCGACCTCGGACATTTAAAACACTGCAACTTAAAACACAGAAACTGTGCACCATTTACCGTGTGAGTGCTTTCTGGACAGTCCTTCACCGTCACGTAGTTACAGCCGCTTACTGGGTTCACTGCGATTAAGATGAAACTATACTGGATCCAGACACACGAGCGTGTCTGCAGAGCTCGTGATTACCATGGATCAGCTGTGATCGCCGCTGAAGTTTATCAGTGTCTCTCATTGGTTACAGCGCCAGCGCGTTTGAGCCAATCACAGCCCTTTCTGTTAAGCGCTGACCAATCATATGGATGCAAGAATTCGCTCGGTAGAGCTCATAAAGCGAGCACTATATTCACTTTCGTTTATCTGCTATAAATGCTCATGTTGTTTTGTGCACATGCTCGAGTTGTTAAAGTACAGTTTGGACTGTTCGTATTAAGGACAACATGTATTACAAATAATGTATATAAATATAATCCATTTATACATTTTCTTGTGCTATGAAGTAAAATATATTTGTGTATGGAAAGCATCGTCAATGCACCATGTCGCACAGTAATATCCAATTGAACCAAATCGATGGCATGATAATAGTAACCGAACCGTGAGACCAGTACAGGTCCACACCTCGAGCAAATATGCTGTTTCAATCAACCAAACTGATACATGTACATAGTCAGCCTAACACGTAAGTCCACTATATACAGTTTAAATTTCAAACGTTTCCTTTCCATTTCATGTAATCATCCTATGTTGTCTTTGCAGCTACTGGTGGTGGTCCAGTCGGATTTTAAGCACTTCGTGTTACATGACTTCTTGACTTACCAGTTTCTATGCCTCATCGGTTTCTTCCATATAGCCAGGTCTATCGTGGCCTCTTTAATTGTGGTTTATTGTTGCATTTCTTCTGCACTTAATGTGACCCTATTTAGTAGCGCATGTACATGGACATAACTGTTCGATAATGCAATTTTGGTATCACAATTTACTTTACGTCACGTAAACATAATTTGATTAATTTAACTGACTTCATGTATAACAGGTGTCATCGACTATATATGTCAGAGGGCCAGGCCCGGACCCCAGGAGGAAAATCAAATAGGATTAATGTTGTTTCATGTTTATATTTTTTCAGTTTCGTTGCAGAACTGGGGGTATTTGAGTCGGGCTCCCGTCGCCTGTGCCGCAGTCGGCCGCTGGGAGTAGTGGATGTTTTGCCTCAACCCGGTTGGGCTAGTCGGCAGGGGGAAATGTAACTTTGGCCATTGAGCGGGCGCTGTGAGTGGCCCATTTCGGCGTTGCGATTTTGGGTTCAGGCCTACTTTGTGTTTCATTTGATGTGCGAACATTGTTTGTGACCTGTTTTGTTCTAGTGCCGGGTGGTTTGTTTGCCATGCCGTTTTGAGCTGTGCCGGATCGTTTTTCCTCATCATGCGTCTCCCGCTCCTCGAGCGCGTTGCGCGCCTCTCTTCGCCGCGTCCCTCCTTGCTCTTCGGCGTGCTCTGCCTGCACCCCGCCCGGTCTTCACTTGCGCTGGGGCCTGTTCGGAGCGGTGGATGCTTGGCGCCGCATGGTCTGTCTGAGTCTGTCCTCATTTCGGAATGTAGCCTAAATACCCAGCAAACATTTGGACGTCCGATTATCGTGAAAAAAAAAAAAAAAAAATATATATATATATATACCACACACGTTCCTCCATCACGTCGTGTCATGGTTGAAAAGTAGTTCCATAATGAAAATCCTACCGATGTTTTGCGTCATCTGGCCGTGAATCGCACGTCTTTTCTACACGGTTCCCGCACGTTGAAATATGTCATGTTCTGAACGTTCGTGCCTTATTCAGGTTGTTTTAAACTTAAAGCAAAAACAGCCTGAATATCTTACCATGCATAGCTAATAAAACTTAACACCAGAAAGCGCTACATATTTTTCAGTCGGTCTACATACTCCAATGAAAGCCGAGTGCAAAATTTATTTACAATTAGACCTGCGGTGGGAAAAAACGCGCTCGGCAGGCACAGAAGTTGCAGGAACAGCCAGGTACCACTGGGCAAGGGTGCTTAGCCTTGCATATTGAGACTCATTTATTTGGCACCACAATAAAGGATCTGGGTTTAGAGAGATGCATGGCTCCCTGAAGTAGCTTTCGATTTTGGTGTCATCCGATGAAACATTACTCATGCCGTAGGCTAGTCCTCGCCGAAAAGAGTGTCAAGACACAGCGCGCACATGACAGCTGAAAGTATCACACACCAGACGTGCACAATCGCACTGTATTTAAAATGAAACCATTCAGATGCCGTTCTGCGTTGCGGCAGAAATATGAATAGTGTCCTCAATCATGCTGGGCACCGCCGTGTACCCTGATGGAAAGCTACATTTAGAATTCAGAAATGCGCTGCGTGGCACTGCCTGGCGCAACACGGCGCTTCTGCTGTGTGACCCCCTATACTCGAACTGCGCTCAGGTCTCGCCTCTAGACCCCAACTCTCTGCAGCCATGACCAATCAAATATCAAACTACCGCCCAAATACCAGCATAACCAATCAGAAAGATTGAAAGTAATTTAATTTTAGAGCCAATCGATCATCGTTTTCATGCTCGATCATCGCTGATGGGTTCGATTAATTGAATAATCGTGCACATCCCTAATATAAAGAACATTAGCATTAGAACAACTTTCAGTAACACCCAGTCATCACATGGACAGGCCTTCGCAACAATTTATCGACTATGTAAGAAATTCCAACAAGGAAAATCTTAACTGTTGGGTATTTTATTTTTGGGGGTAGACTCTGCCTGTCATCATCCTTCGACAGGACCTAATCATAGTTTAGGGGATGTACTCCAATTTTCTAAAAAGCTAGACATTAATTGTAGTAAATCATAACGGATTGCCCATTTCACGGGTTTCATACAAGGTAACCTTGATCTAGCCTAGCTGCCCGCCAGTGGCTCCGTCTCGCACAGTAAGCCGCCGGGGCTCCGTCTCACACAGCAAGCCCGCCGGGGCTCCGTCTCGCACAGCAAGCCCGCCGGGGCTCCGTCTCGCACAGCAAGCCCGCCGGGGCTCCGTCTCGCACAGCAAGCCCGCCGGGGCTCCGTCTCGCACAGCAAACCCGCCGGGGCTCCGTCTCGCACAGCAAGCCCGCCGGGGCTCCGTCTCGCACAGCAAGCCCGCCGGGGCTCCGTCTCGCACAGCAAGCCCGCCGGGGCTCCGTCTCGCACAGCAAGCCCGCCAGGGCTCACCCTAGACTTTTCTCCCCATAGACTTCCATTCATATGCACGCGAATGCGTCAGACGGAAATGCAGGGTCTGCTTTACGCTGCAATTTTGCCAGGGCTCCGTCTAGCACAGCCAATCCGCCGGGGCTCCATCTAGCACAGTCAGCCCGCCGGGGCTCCGTCTAGCACAGCCAGCCCGCCGGGGCTCCGTCTAGCACAGCCAGCCCGCCGGGGCTCCGTCTCGCACAGCCAGCCCGCCGGGGCTCCGTCTCGCACAGCCAGCCCGCCGGGGCTCCGTCTCGCACAGCCAGCCCGCCGGAGCTCCGTCTCGCACAGCCAGCCCGCCGGGGCTCCGTCTCGCACAGCCAGCCTCTGTCTCTTTGGCCCATCGGGGCACGCTCTATCGCTTTGGCCCATCGGGGCACGCTCAGTCTCTTCGGCCCGTGGGGGCACGCTCAGTCTCTTCGGCCCATGGGGGCACGCTCTCAGTCTCTTCGGCCCGTGGGGGCACGCTCTCAGTCTCTTCGGCCCGTGGGGGCACGCTCTCAGTCTCTTCGGCCCGTGGGGGCACGCTCTCAGTCTCTTCGGCCCGTCGGGGCACGCTCTCAGTCTCTTCGGCCCGTCGGGGCACGCTCTCAGTCTCTTCGGCCTGTCGGGGCACGCTCTCAGTCTCTTCGGCCCGTCGGGGCACGCTCTCAGTCTCTTCGGCCCGTCGGGGCACGCTCTCAGTCTCTTCGGCCCGTCGGGGCACGCTCTCAGTCTCTTCGGCCCGTCGGGGCACGCTCTCAGTCTCTTCGGCCCGTGGGGGCACGCTCTCAGTCTCTTCGGCCTGTTGGGGCATACTCTTAGCTCTGCATCTCCACTGGGGCTTTCTACCCTAATTTAGCCCAATTGTGTGCTTCGTTTTATCTTCATGCTGGATCTCTTGTATACCTCACTGCCCATCAGGGCACTATTTAATCTCCATTTTGCTTTACGTGATTTGCATTAATATACAATATAAGCCATCTCATGTGCGTGTCATTCTCTGTTTTAGGATTGCTACAAAACTGAACCCTAAGTTTTGTCTTTTGGGGTTGGCTTCGCCCTGCCTTCATCTTCAGGCAGGATCTGCCAGCTCATCCAGTATTCCGTACCATAGACGAGGCTTACGCCAAAGGACTTCATGAAAGGATCGTAACGAACTCAAACTTATGCAAACAAATTCACAATAAATGTTTATCTGCCTCCTGAGAAGTCTTGTCTGGTAGAAATAAAAGCTTTAGCGATAGTTCTGCCAGGAAGACTGAGATGTCACGTCATTCATAATAATTATCTCGTCGGCCTATAACAACCAAGCAAGCTATATATAAGCCCATCTAAACAATCTGTTTCGCTGTACTCAGGTGACGATGCGGAAGTTTCCCTCCATCCTCCCCACCACCACCACCACCACCACCACCAGGTTGGCCTCGTCTCCATACAGGGGGTTGGCTTCGCCCTGCCTTCATCTTCAGGCAGGATCTGCCAGCTCATCCAGTATTCCGTACCATAGACGAGGCTTACGCCAAAGGACTTCATGAAAGGATCGTAACGAACTCAAACTTATGCAAACAAATTCACAATAAATGTTTATCTGCCTCCTGAGAAGTCTTGTCTGGTAGAACTGCTCTTCTACAACTTAAAGGCAATAATCCTTTATTTAAACTGTCATTTAAAACTAAAAACAAATCTTCACCAATCACTGGCCATAAAATTTTATAAAAATCAACAGGAATCCCATCAATGCCAGGTGATTTTCCATTCTCCATGCTCATCATGACTGTATATAATTCATCTTGTGATACAGGAATCTCAAGCATTGCATTAGATTCCTCATCAATTTTACAGAGATTTTAAAAAAAAAACTGAGTTTTCAATATCACTCTGTAATACTTCACATTTATATAAAGATGAGTAAAAATTAACAGCATATTTACGAATCTTACTATACTCTGTAATATTTTCTCCTGTATCAGATTTTAATGAATGTATTATGCGACTTTTACCATTTTTTTTTTCCAAATTGAAGAAAAATTTAGAAGGTGCATCCATTTCTGAAATGTTTTGAAATCGAGAACGAATTAAAGCACCTTTTGCTTTTACACCCAATAAATCTGCAAGTAAATCTTTTTTGGTTTTACTTTCTTCAAAATCAGCACTATTATTTGTAGAAGCTGTTGTATTTAAAAGTTCTGTTATATCTTTTTCCAACTCTTTCATTGATCGCATTGTTTCTTTAGTAACATTAAAAGTGTACTCTTTACATAACTGTTTAATTTGTATTTTCCCACAATCCCACCATTGTTGCAGTGAAGAATACATTTGTTTTTGTTTTTTAAAATTCTCCCAAAACACAGAAAAAAAATCTTTAAAATTTTCATCATTTAAAAGTGATGTATTAAAATGCCAGTATGCACTTTTTACTTTCACAGAATTGACAAAAATCTTACAAATAACTGAACAGTGGTCGGAAAAACCAAAGGGAATTATACGACAGTCTTTGACATGATTCACTTGAACATATAAAACCTGTCAAGTCTTGCCATAGAAATCTGATTATCTTTGCTATGTGCCCAAGTATATTGTCTATCTTTTAAATGTACATTTCTCCACACATCACATAAATCGCAAACTTCTACTAAATTCTTCATTTCTTTCTGTGAAGCACTGTGTGGTTCTAAATGATTTCTATCCATTTTGTCATTTTCTGTGCAATTAAAATCTCCACCTAAAAACAATAAATCCTCTGAACCTACATTATTAATAACATCACTGAATTTCTTTAAAAATGTATTCTTTCAGCTCCTTTATTAGGCGCATAAATATTTAAAAACACCATTGTTGCATTTTCAAATTTAACTTTGACTTTCAGAAAATGCCCTTTAACTATTTCTTCTTCTTTAACAGAAAGTGGAGACACTGTTTTAGAGAACAAAATAGCTACTCCTCCACTGTTGTATGACAAATGGCTCATAAAAATCTGACCTTCCCAATCTTTCTTCCAATTTATTTCATTAAGATTGTCACTATGTGATTCTTGAATAAACGTGACATCTAGGCGTTTAATTTTTATGAATTCAAATAAACACATTCTTTTCTGACCGTCTCTAGCACCATTTAAATTGAGAGTTCCAATATTAAATACTCTCATAGGAAATGATGTTTTAAGAATAAATAAAAAACAATCAGAAAAAATGCAACTTTGAACTAAATCAAATTACACCAAATCTGGTTTCTCATCATTAAGGAGGTTTTTTTTTTTTACTTTACCCACCAATTTCCTTAGACGATAAACCTCAGTATCTATGAATGCACCTTCTTTTGTCAGAATCTTTACATCTTTCACGAAAGCAGAAACATCTTGAAAATAATCCTCAGCCTCCACATTTGGTAAAAATTTAGTTTCCCTCAGAAATTTGCTGATTTCCTCAGCCGTATATCTTTGCGTTTGATTTTCATTTTCATTTTGCGACGAGGAAAAGGAACAAACTGAAGAACTGGAATCTGAAGAATCAGCATCATTATCTGATATTATATAATCAGCTTTAGTTTTGTCTTTTTTTGCTTGTTTGATCATTTTGTTTTTGCTAGTTTTTTTTCTTTTATGAGGAACTTTAAACATTTGCTCTGGTTCAACTTCCATTTCCACTAATCCTTCACCTGTACGTTCCTTAGTTGTTCCAACTGTGGATAACGTTGCCTCTTGGCCACTTGTGCCATCCTCAGAATTAACTGAGAATCGAATAGCAGAAGAACCCGGTACTACCTCTGCCATAGTAGGAGCCACCGCACCTGCCCTGACTCTCTCCTCAGAGACTGCAGTATGAAGGTATATTTGGGGTAAATCTTCAAAGCAGCTGTAAAAGTGTAATTTGTAGTTGTAAAGAACAGCCACAAATGTGTATCAGTAAATTTGTACTTGCAGAGCAAATTTGCAAATGTGTATCAGTAAATTTGTACTTGCAGAGCAAATTTGCAAATGTGTATCAGTAAATTTGTACTTGCAGAGCAAATTTGCAAATGTGTAGGTATTTTTTGTCTCCTTCAAACACAAAGCAACATTTACACCTTTTCAAATCCTTCAGTGCAGGTGCACAAATCTCACCGGACAAATCACAAATACAGAAACTCATCCTCTCATGTTCTTTGCTACTATTGTTGCAGTGCATATGGTGCAAAACACATTCACACACCTGCATTCAGAAATGTGAAGTCACAGACAAAACCTGCACATCTGTAGATTAGAATGTGTATCCACGCAAAGAGAGCTGAACCCGTGTATAACGCTTGGTTTATTTTTTTCTAAGCACAAACACAAATATGTTACTGCAACCTCTCAAATCTGCCACTACGAGTCTCAAGCGCTGTTTTTCACTTGCAAATCTACGCTTCGCGCTGTCTCTCTTTTGCACCATATATCACTGTGATATATGGTGCAAAACTGACTTGTGTATCTGCCAATCAAAACGCAGGCTCTCAGAGAAATTCAGCCAATAGGGGATGGGGCGTGACGTCACCGCTCTAGCGTTGCTGCGGCTGAACTTCGAAACCGAAACCTCTACCCTTCGCGAGATTTGCGTTCAAAAATCCCTGCTTAACTATTACATACTAGGAGAAAACATACCTAAAGAAAGGAGTACGTTTGAAACTTTAGTAACCATAAAAAGTACGTCAGATGGATACCTTTCTACTCCAGGAAGCCACAGCATACAGCCTGAAGGAGGAAGAGGAGGACGCGGTCAGTGTGAAACGTGAGTATTATAAATCAAAGACAGTTCCTTTGTGTTAAACTCGCATTTGTTGAGCTACTGTACAGTGCTCTGTAGAATTGCTGAGGGTGTAAAGAGGCTTTATATTGTGGTCTATTTTATTTTGCTGTAAATGTTGACTATGTAATGTTAGGGTCTCCAGTAAGCACATATAAAGTAACGTTTCAAAAGTAAATTTACATATGTTTACATAAATCAAAAGATTATTATCAAATGTCTGACAAAAAAATATGTGAAGTATTGCAGATTACAAGGTTAACAGACATCTGAGTGAGTGATGTATTTGTGCTGATGTAGAATCTGTTGTCAATTGACTGTTGTCAAAACTGTTTAAATTATATACATGTAATTTTAATAAATGAGAATAAAGGGTAATTTGTTTAATCTGAGCATCAGTATAGTTGATTAATTGAGGAACATTTGTTACATCAGCAACTACACCAACATGTTATTTGAGCAGGTGAATCACAGAGGTCATTTATTGTAGTCTCGATGTTACAGTGAGGCTTTTAATGAGTACAGTACAGAAGTTAAGAAAGCATCTTTTACATTTGCTATTTATTATGAGTCATTGTATTCTCAAAAAGTGATTACATCAGTTTTCTGATTGCTGGTGTGTGTTTCTGCAGAGCTGTTGTGATGGAGCTGGACCTGTAGACAAGGGACATTTGTGGAAAATAGAATCTAAAATAAGAGGTAAGATCATTTTATTACTAGCACTACAGAAATCAAAGGACACATTGTGCAGTAAAATGACTTTGTTTTTGAATGTTTTTTTTATGTTTAGTATGATCTGAAATATCTGCAGATTGGCGTGTGTGGTGAGGGGAAAAAAGTCCACAGCAGCATCCTGGAAATGCTGGAAATTCCGGGAGTTTTCCGGGAGACAAAACAATACGGGAGATGGGTCTGAAATATGGGAGACTCCCGGGAAAAACAGGAGTGTTGGCAGGTATGCTTCTCATATAATACGACCCTGTAAATTAAACAATTTAATTCATGTATTTATTTTAGAAAAATGGCAGGCCAGGGTACGTCTTCGCAGGTGAGCATAAACCAATACATTGAGGTGAAGCTGGTTTTATAGTTGCACATTCTGACTTTCTCCTTAATAATATAATTTCAGAAAAACATTATTTTCAAAGGCGGTTCATTCCGCTGTGGCGACCCCGCAAGGGACAAAGCCGACAAGAAAATGAATGAATTATTTTCAAATTCTAGAGGGAAATCATATTAGCAGCCAATGGCTATCAAAGCACAGCACTGTCCACAGTCAATTATATAGTGCTAATGTTGTTTTGAAGTCATACTTAAATGCAATTTCAAACCGAATTTTTAAAGTACCATGGTAAACAATATAGGGAGCATTTAAATGTTTAAATGTGCAAATATAAAACCAACTTTACCTTAATAACCAATGCTAACATGTTTTTATGATTTATTTTACACTCGAAAAAAATTAAGATTTTACTAAACATTTTAGCCAAGAATGCACTGCTAGCTCATCCCAACACTTTCAAGAATGATAAATGCGGACAATTAACTATATAAGTAAATCTACATGAATAGTCACTAGACAATGTTTCTTATTTTCTTAATTTTTTGTTAAACAATGGAAATGCATACATTACTGAAAGTTTTATCATTATTTATTGAAAACAAACAGAAACATTAATATATTATAAAAAGAATGAATAGGAGTAATCATGACAAATAAATACAAGTCAACAACACATGAAACCAAGCTTTATTTTAACAGAGATGTATTACAGACAGAAGCCCATGTTTCTCCACACAGCTGGGCCAGTTCTGCAGATGATTAGAGGGACTTCACCATCATCACATCCCTCACTGCTGCAGTCAGACAGGAACAGTACAGGATTCATGGCAGTTCATGCCCAAGATACCGATGATGAAGAGACCACAGCAACATCTGGCCCAGATGAGGACACAGGGCGGGTGGACTGATGCAGGGTCTCGTTCACTGCACTACAGGAGAACGGGAGTGTCCAAACTCAGTCCAGGACTGCTGCTGTCTTGCAGAGTTTAGTTGAAGTTGACTCTAAACTCTCCAGGACACCAGCCCTCCAGGACTGAGTTTGAGCACCCCTGTACTACAGCATTTCCAGGATGCTGCTGTGGACTTCTTTACCCTGGACTTATAACTTTAATACCAAAACCAAATAAAGATCCCTTATTAATTGATAATTGGCGACCGATTACCTTGCTGAATAATGATTATAAAATTATTGCATTAGTATATCCAAAAGAGTAAAATGTACTTTGAACAATTTAATTGATGAATGTCAATCTGGATTTTTGCAAAAAAGACACATTTTTTATAAAATACGTTTAGTATTAGATATTTTAGATTATTCAAATTACTTCTCTAATGACAATTTTATACTTTTTCTTGACTATTATAAAGCTTTTGATTCTTTAGAACATGGATTTTTGTTACAAACTCTTAGCAGGGTAGGATTTGGAAATTTCTTTTGTAGATCTATTAAAATGCTTTACACTAATTGCAATAGTTCTGTTAAACTCAGCAGCGGCACCTCTCCTAGATTTTCTTTGAGATGAGGAGTTAGGCAGGGATGCCCAATCTCCCCCTATCTGTTTTTGATAGCTACCGAACTTCTAAATATACATATTAGAGAAAGCTCCTTAAAAGGAATATCTATTGAAAACACTGAACTGGTAATAAGCCAGTTAGCGGATGACACTGTTTTGTTTTTGAATGATGCTTCCGAGATTGCTACAGCAATAAAGACCCTTGAACCCTTTTCTAAAGCCTCGGGTCTCTGCCTTAACATAAACAAATGTGAATTATTACCAGTGGGTAACTGTTCAGAATCTTTAATTTGTAATATTCCTGTGAGAGAGAGCGTGACATATTTGGGAATTAAAATAATTAAAGATTATAAAAGTAGATGTATTTCCAATTTTCTTCCAATTATTGAAAAAACACAAAAGGTTATGAACCATTGGCTACAAAGAGATCTATCAATCAAAGGCAGAGTTCTACTCACTAAAGCAGAAGGTATTTTTAGGTTGTCATATGCTGCCCAGTGTATTTCAGTTGATAAACACACAAACAACCTAATTGATAGAATGTTGACAAAATTCCTTTGGAAAAACAACATTCATTATATTAAAAAATCAGTAATGCTAAATTCATATGACAAAGGCGGTCTAACTTTTATTGATTTTGATTCCTGAATGGTAATTTTAAAATTAATTGGATAAGACAATTTCTTTTAAATACTTCATCTATTTGGAATATTATCCCCCGTCTCATTTTCTCTCATATGGGTGGTTTAGAATTTCTTTTAATGTGTAATTATAAAATTGAAAAACTCCCAATCAAACTCTCTAAATTTCACCAACAAGTGCTTACAACATGGAGGCTTATTTATAAACACAACTTCTCCCCACATAGTTTTCTTATTTGGAATAATTCCAATATCTTGTACAGAAATAAGTCACTATTCTTTAACAATTGGTTTAACAATGGACTATTATTAGTAAATCAATTATTTGATAATGAAGGAACATTATTTACATTTACAGAGTTTATCGCAAGATACAAAATTCCTATTACATTACAGGAATTTACAATACTTACGGGGGCAATACCTGCTGTTATACATATGCTGTACAAAAGCAGTGTATGTACATCAGCGCTTTCTGTTTGTCCTCCTAAACCTGAACAGACCTCAGTCAGTTTTATCTGTTTCACTGGATTTAAGCCTAATAATCACAAAATTAGATCTTTAATCTTAAAAGAAAATACGTCTATACCATATGTTGTTTTTTACTGAAACCATATCTTTTATAATGTAAACTGGACTCAAGTATGGTCATTACCTCAAAAATGTTTTTATTACAAATAAGGCTAAAGAAATATCATTTAAATTACTTCATAGAGTTTATCCTACAAAAACATTTATACAAAAATTTAAAATTGATATTGAGTTAGAATGCTGTTTTTGTGAAAGCTTTAATGAAACTATTTCACATTTATTTTGGTCTTGCCAATATACTCAACTTTTTTGGATTAATGTTGAAGCTTTTATTACTCATAATATTTTAAAATCATTTTCCTTATCTTATAAACATGTGATTTTGGGTTATTATGTTAAAGATCGCTCTTTAAAAGATGCTGGTTTTATTATAAACTTTATTTTATTATTATGTAAATTTCACATACATAAATCTAAGTTTGCCAAATGCAAACCTCTCTTCATGGTGCTAGAAAAAGAGATTCAATCTCTGTTTTCTTTAATTTCTTTTTCTTATTTATTTATTTATTTATTTTTTCTTTCTTTCTCATTTACTCCATGTTTGTTGAGATCTGTAAAGTCATTTTATTGTATAAGAAAACTGTACATGCTGGTCTTGTTTATAAAAAATAAAAGACTTCTTTACCCTCACCACACACGCCAATCTGCAGATATTTCAGATCATACTAAACATAAAAAACATTCAAAAACAAAGTCATTTTACTGCACAATGTGTCCTTTGATTTCTGTAGTGCTAGTAATAAAATGATCTTACCTCTTATTTTAGATTCTATTTTCCACAAATGTCCCTTGTCTACAGGTCCAGCTCCATCACAACAGCTCTGCAGAAACACACACCAGCAATCAGAAAACTGATGTAATCACTTTTTGAGAATACAATAACTAATAATAAATAGCAAATGTAAAAGATGCTTTCTTAACTTCTGTACTGTACTCAATAAAAGCCTCACTGTAACATCGAGACTACAATAAATGACCTCTGTGATTCACCTGCTCAAATAACATGTTGGTGTAGTTGCTGATGTAACAAATGTTCCTTAATCAACTATACTGATGCTCAGATTAAACAAATTACCCTTTATTCTCATTTATTAAAAGTACATGTATATAATTTAAACAGTTTTGATAACAGTCAATTGACAACAGATTCTACATCAGCACAAATACATCACTCACTCAGATGTCTGTTAACCTTGTAATTTGCAATACTTCACATATTTTTCTGTCAGACATTTGATAATAATCTTTTGATTTATGTAAACATATGTAAATTTACTTTAGAAACGTTACTTTATATGTGCTTACTGGAGACCCTAACATTACATAATCAACATTTACAGCAAAATAAAATAGACCACAATATAAAGCCTCTTTACACCCTCAGCAATTCTACAGAGCACTGTACAGTAGCTCAACATATGCGAGTTTAACACAAAGGAACTGTCTTTGATTTATAATACTCACGTTTCACACTGACCACGTCCTCCTCTTCAGGCTGTATGCTGTGGCTTCCTGGAGTAGAAAGGTATCCATCTGACGTACTTTTTATGGTTACTAAAGTTTCAAACGTACTCCTTTCTTTAGGTATGTTTTCTCCTAGTATGTAATAGTTAAGCAGGGATTTTTGAACGCAAATCTCGCGAAGGGTAGAGGTTTCGGTTTCGAAGTTCAGCCGCAGCAACGCTAGAGCGGTGACGTCACGCCCCATCCCCTATTGGCTGAATTTCTCTGAGAGCCTGCGTTTTGATTGGCAGATACACAAGTCAGTTTTGCACCATATACCACAGTAATATATGGTGCTAAAGAGAGACAGCGCGAAGCGTAGATTTGCAAGTGAAAAACAGCGCTTGAGACTCGTAGTGGCAGATTTGAGAGGTTGCAGTAACATATTTGTGTTTGTGCTTAGAAAAAAATAAACCAAGCGTTATACACGGGTTCAGCTCTCTTAGCGTGGATACACATTCTAATCTACAGATGTGCAGGTTTTGTCTGTGACTTCACATTTCTGAATGCAGGTGTGTGAATGTGTTTTGCACCATATGCACTGCAACAATAGTAGCAAAGAACATGAGAGGATAAGTTTCTGTATTTGTGATTTGTCCGGTGAGATTTTTGCACCTGCACTGAAGGATTTGAAAAGGTGTAAATGTTGCTTTGTGTTTGTAGGAGACAAAAAATACCTACACATTTGCAAATTTGCTCTGCAAGTACAAATTTACTGATACACATTTGCAAATTTGCTCTGCAAGTACAAATTTACTGATACACATTTGCAAATTTGCTCTGCAAGTACAAATTTACTGATACACATTTGTGGCTGTTCTTTACAACTACAAATTACACTTTTACAGCTGCTTGGGAGATTTGCCCCAATAATACCTTCATACTGCAGCATCAACAGCAGGAACAGCGGCATCCACCGCGACAGGCGCAGCCTCAGAAGACTTGCCCTGTATTTCTTTCTGACCTGCCTCACTTTCATCTGTACACGTCCGTATCAAATGACCGATTTTTCCGCACCCATAACACTTCATTATGCTCTCGGATGTTGCATAAATAGTGTAATTGAAACCGTCTACTTTGACATTAAACGACAGGTTTAGTTCGTCATTGTTGTCTTTCAGAATCATGTAAACTTGTCTTCTGAAAGATATCACATGTGTTAACAAAGGTGATTTACACCCAAGAGCTATCTTCCTAATCGGTGAAACTAATTTACCAAAAGAAGACAATTCTTTAGCAATACATGCATCGGAAACAAACGGAGGTATATTT
>CAIGQS010000296.1:40000-51243 GCA_903798195.1 Danio kyathit
TTCTTTTTTCCATTAGCATCTTCAGAATGCCCTTGAGCTTGAGGAACCAAGCAGTGGCTCTTCTTAAGCGGGTACCAATCTGAGAAGTGTGAAAAGAGCTGAGAGGTATAGTCATGATTATCTGCACACACTGCATTGATTGAAACTTCCTTAACTTCAAGGTCAGTGTCAGATATCCTAAGAGTGTTATCTGGTATTTTTGGCCACTCTGATTCTGGCTTGGTTAAAAAGGATGGACCTGTGAGCCATGAATTTGCGTTAATGAAAGCATCAACCGTAAGACCTCTTGAGGCAATGTCAGCTGGATTTGAAGAAGAACTTACATACCTCCATTGTGACACCTTTGTATGTTCTCTGATTGCAGTGACCCTGTTGGCCACAAACGTACGGAACCGTGTGCTTTCATTATTGAGGTATTTTAGGACAGAAGTACTATCTGTCCAAAATACAGACTCCTTAAGACTCAAGTCCAGCTCAGATTTCAACATACTGTCCATTCTAGCAGCCATTGTTGCCGCTGTGAGCTCAAGGCGTGGCACAGTAATGGATTTTACTGGGGCAACCCTTGATTTACCTATAATAAAGGCACAGTGTTGATTTCCTCTTTGATTATCCATAAGCAGATATGATACAGTGCCAAAGCCCAACTCACTAGCATCCGCAAAATGATGCAGTTGTGCTGAAGTGACTTCACCAAAATCAAGTGGCTTTATGCATCTCTTAATCTGAAAGTTTTCCAAATTCTGAAGACTAGCTAGCCACTGGTTCCACTGATGCTTGAGAGTTTCAGGAATATTGTCATTCCAATCATATTTTGCTCTACAAAGCTCTTGTAGAATTTGTTTTGCAGGAAGAATGACCGGAGAAAGTATTCCAAGGGGATCGTAAATGGAGCTGATCATGGACAAAATACCTCTCCTTGTAAGAGGTTTTTCTTGTAAGACTACTTTGAACTGCAAAGTATCCGTCTCTACACACCACTGTACCCCCAATGCCCTTTCCACTGGTAATTTGTCCTTCTCTAGATCCAAGTCTTTCACTGCATTTGCCTTGTTATCTTTACTTATTGACGCAAGTACAGTGCGACTGTTGGACATCCACTTGATTAAGTTAAATCCTCCAGAAGCGCACACCTCCCTTAATCCATGCATCAAGTCAATACCCTGCTGTTCAGTAGCCACCGACGTCAAACAGTCGTCCACATAAAAATTCCTGAGGACTGTCTGGATTACTTCTGAACTGTGTTGTGCACTGTTGTCCCTTGCACAGCTTTGCAGAGCATAACTTGCACAACTTGGGGAGGATGTGGCGCCAAACAGATGAACTGTCATTCTGTACTCCTCCATTTCCTTAGCAGTATCCCCTTCAGGCCACCATAGGAATCTCAGCAGGTCTCTGTCTTTATCTGGAACTCTAACCTGATGAAACATCCCTTCCACATCCGCTGCAAGTGCTATTGGCTTATGCCTGAATCTTGTCAGCACGCCAATGAGAGAATTATTCAAGTTGGGACCTTGTAACAATTGAGAATTAAGTGATTTTCCTTGGTAGGTAGCTGTGCAGTCAAACACCACCCGCAGTTTGTGTTTTTGTGGATGATACACCCCGTGATGGGGGATATACCAAATTCTGCCAAGGTTTTCCTCATTTTCACTTGCAGGGACCTTTTCAGCATGACCTTTTAGTAGCATGTCTTCCATGAAACTACAATATTCCTTGTGGAAATCTGAATTTCTTTTGAATTTCCTTTTCAGAAACTGAGCTCGCAGTGAAGCAACAACAAAGTTGTTAGGAAATGTTACATCACTTTTTCTCAATGGAAGGTCAATGCAGTAATGTCCATCAACCAGCTTTATGGACTGTGATACTGACTCCATAAATTGTTTATCCTCTATGGACATTTCCAATTTTTCAGCTTGCCTACACTCAGGAAAATCATAACTCATTTGCTGTTGAATTAGGTTTTCCAGGGTTACCACTGAAATTCGATTTGCCACCACAGGTGGCCATCCTGTGTCTTCGTTGTAATTTTGAATGTTCTCTCTTTCCAAAGGTCCATTTACAGTCCAGCCTAGAACAGTCTTAACAGCATAAGGTCCATCATCTCTGCTGTTGATGATTTTCCATGGCTCAAGAAGTTTGGGTACATTTGTTCCTATTAGTAAACCAATGTCCGAATCAATTTGAGGCAGACACACCTCTTCAAGGTATTTCCAATTCTTTACATCTCTCTGATTTGGAATGTTTTCCCTTTTTACTGGAATTTCCCTTTGTGAGAACACCTGAGGGAGATCTACAAAATTGTTCTCATTTAGTCCACTTATTTCCAGTTCAGTGAAAACATGTGTACTGACAGATCTTTCCTGTCCCATAGTACGTAACAGGATGTTTGTTTTTCTACCAGTTAGTCTTAGATCCTTCATTAGCTGTTCTGTGCAAAATGTTGCAGAACTTCCGGGGTCCAGAAATGCATAAGTCATAACCTCATGACTACTCTTTTTGGATTTAACTCTAACTGGTACAATGGCCAAAGAACACACTAAATGACCAGCCCCAGTACAGCCACACAATTCCTTATTTAACGTATATGTCTCTGAAACAGTAGTGGAACTTTCTCCATCCTGAGTTTCTGAAACAAATGGCTTCCTTTCTGGGAGATGGAGGATAGTTGGATGCCTAAGTGAGCATTTCTGGCAAGTAAGTCTTTGCATACAACCCTTGCTCATATGACCTGTCGACAAGCACCCATAGCACAGACCCTTAGCTTTTAGAAAGTCCAGTTTTTCTTTGTGTGGCTTTTGCCTAAGAATGTTGCAAACATCCAATTTGTGATCTTTATTACAGCATAAGCAAAATGTTTTGTTGTTTGCCTTTTCTTCATCTCTTTTTTTAGCATACCCTTTGGTTTCTGGCACAGATGTCACACTTGTTGCAAATGTGGTTTTCTTTTCTTTCATTTGTAAATTACTTGGTTTGTTTGGTCTGAATTTGAATTGATCTTTTAACACTTTGTCGTCCTGAATATTACCAAACAGTGGATGCGAAACAATCTTTGCTTGCTTCTCCACAAAATTGACCAAATCAGAAAACCTTGCTCTCACTCCTGTTCTTTCTTGAAGCTCACAGGCAACAGCTCTCCACTTTTCTCTAAGTTTAAAGGGAAGCTTTGATATAATTGCACGCATATTGCTTGGGCTGTCCATTTCCTCAATATATTCCACACTGTCAACAGTATTGTGACAACCAGTAAGGAAAAGAGCAAAATCTGTTAATGCTCTGTTATCCTCAGGCTTTAAAGCTGGCCAGTTGAGTGCTCTTTCAGTATAGGCAGTGGCGATTGTGTACTCATTGCCAAAATGTTGATGGAGTAGTTTCTTAGCCTCCTTGTAGCCCCGTTCAGAAGGCATGTGTTGACAACTGCGTACGAGTACTTTTGGTTGCCCCATGGTGAACTGTTCTAAGAAGTACAATCTGTCTTTGTCATTTGTTGTTTTATTTTCTACCCCATGTTCAAACGCTCTAATGAAAAATGTAAATTCAAGCGGGTCCCCACTAAAGACAGGAATATCCATAGGTGGTAGGGTAGACAAAGACTGCTGTCTCACGAAAATCTCAGCAATGTCATTTTGACGTTGCATGATGTTAAGCAAACTTCCTGTGTCAACAGATGGATGCACACTCGCATCCAACCTTTGTGATTGTGCTTCAACAGAGTTTTGTTGCTTATAACTTGATGTTGCAGCAACACCATTGTCAGGTGTTAACCTACGAACATGTGTTTTTGGCCGCACCACATCATCAGATGTGCCTTTAATGATTTTTTCAGCTGTAGCATCCCTAGCTGCACTATTTGACGCAACAGAAGCACTATGCGCTGGTTCATACATGGAGAGCACATGAAGTTTCGCTTCAGCTGCATCAATAGCAGTTTGTATCTCTAATGTTTCTTTTCTTGCTTTAAGCTCAGCTTCCTGTCTCTCAAGCTCTTGTTTTTGCTTTAGAGCATTTCCTCGTGCTAACAATTCTGCTCTTTCTGCTTCAATTTTCAGCCTAGAAGAAGCTGTTGATGAAACACTTGAGGCCACATAACTGCTAGATTTTTTTCTCAAAGGAAGAATTTGTGAGGTAGAAATGACCATTGAAGCACTGTCAGTATGTTCAATCTCTGCATCACATTTCTCAGCCTCTTCTGTTTCAATTTTTACTCTTTCAATCCAATCTTTGACTTTATCTACAAAATGCTTAACTGCTTGAGACTTAGGTTCAAACCAGTATAACTGATCTAAATATGCCTCATCATCTGACATAAAATCCCTGGCTGAATTATTAATGTCTTGGAAAACAAGAAAGGACTGTGCAAACTCACCATTTATACACTGATAAACATTTTCAACATTACCAGAGTCCTCAAGTAAAGTCTCAATTTCTCTCATTTGTCTTGTTAAATGTCCCAGCTTGGCCTTTCTAGTTCCCAACAGCTGTTTCAGTCTTTCCTCTTGTGCCTTAACTGTCATTTTCGGCACTCTTTTTGAAGCTGCGTTTGTTTCTTCCATCTCCATAGTAATCAACGTCAGTGTTCATAGCGCGTATCTCCTCCGCTGGGAAATAAAGCAAGATTGGCCTCTTGTGGTGACATATGGAAGTGCACCCGTGGCGTGTTCATGACTCAGCAAAGTCAGCAACATGTAAAGTCCGTTAATATTCCCAAAAATGTCCAAAAACTGCACAAACTTACAAAAGTTGTATAAATCCAATCCGTAGGGTGTATAATCCTGATAATGTCAGAGAATCTCAGCCGCGATAGTCCATTAAATCCAATATTGCAGTGAATGATGAGTGATTCACTTGTTAAACCTCTCAACAAATCAAAAAATCTCGTATTACTCAAAAAGAGAAGTTTTCTTACTAAAATATAGCTGCAAACTATGTCTTTCTTGGCTTCGCAGGTACGTTGAGTTTTACTCGTCACAACGTCAGACAAATCCGTAAACAAATGGACGTTTATTAAACTGAAAGTACAAAAAATCCAAATGATTCTTACATCCTGTATCCTTATTTGCTCTTTAAGTGTGTCTCCTACAGCGTTTAGACACACAAAAAGAGGTTTCCTTTGACTGACAACAGACGGTAAGAAAACTGTTTCTCCAATACCTGCGTTAACACTTCACTCCAATTCTCGCGAGAAACAATGCGAGCATTAAAGAAACATCACACATATTATACATAATAAAGCATCAGACATAATTTTGCCATACATGAATATGAAACATAAATTTAGCAGGAATTATATTTACTTATCTTTTACATAACGTACAATTTCAACAACAAAATATTATAAAATTATTGATATTAAATTGGCTCTTACAAGTACTTTTAAAATTGTTTGCTATTAAGTAAAGTGTCAAAAAACGGAACTTTTAAGAAATACAGGTTTGTTTTAGCATAATATAAAATTTATTTCCATAATCAGACATCACATGTTGTATTTAATTAATTAAATACAGAGACAAGGTTTTATTTTTCTTATTCACTTTATTGAAAACACTTAAGTAAAAACATATTTATAGCATTTTTTGTTTTTCTTTCTTTCTCAGCTCTGAGGCTCCTGCCTTTTTCGAGGGACTCTTTGTGGCTGAAGACAGTGCTGTGTCTAGATTTGTCGACACCATTCAAAAAGCAGTGAGAACTGTACGTTTCAATCATAACCTGACCAATAAGTTGTCACAAAAACAACTACAGTACATGTCCAACCTTGATGTTATTCAATTTGAGAGAATAATTGCAATATGTTCACAGCATTAGTTTCATTTTATGGTTTTGTTTATTACGTGTTATAGACACAGGGAAAAGGCACATGTGGGGACTCCATGTGGACAGCAGCAAGGGAAACATCAAGGAGGGCTTCCAAATTGGATGAAGAAGGGATGGAGGTTGCAGTGTGTCGCCATGGGTTCCTACTGAAAGCCCTAAATATGTACAGGGGGGAGATATTTGCCTACCCTCTGTATCTTCAGAAGAAACTCATGCCAGCCAAGGCACAATTTTTTTGCCATAGATGTGGCTTGCAAATATTGGCCATATTTGCAGAAGGCTGCTGGTGTCCTGCCTGCTCTTCAGGAGCTGACCACAATGAAGCCTTTTCTAAGTGTGATGCATGCTCGAGCCCATGCAACCAAGTGTGAAGTATGTTATATTTTTGCATCATACATACATTTGTAATGTTTATAAGCACTTTAATGATTGCAGTTAAAGGCTACTTTAAACAATGTATCAATTTTTCATTCATTTGTATATTTTACAGATTGTAAAAATATGTAAGGCAAATTGTGACAATGATACTGTAATATGTACATTTTATCACATTGCATTTCTTCACCCCTTTACGTTTCATAGATTAAACGAAGTGGTAGGAACCAGGAAGGAGCAGGTTTAACTGCCGGTGAGGAGGTGGAGCAAGTAAACAGCTATCTGTCACGCTAGGCCTTGATGACCAAATACATGTCCAAAGCAGGTAATCAACGTGTTAGCAGTATTCTTAAAAAAATTTTGTTTTAGGTCTTTAACTTATTATTTGTTTGTTACAGCACGGGTGGACATGCTTACATTGCATGCAATGGGGTGGAACCACAAAAAAAGTCTCTCACTATATCTGTCACTTTCCACAAGATTTGTGAAGGTACGTTGCCTTGTTCTGTGTTCTTTTGTAGTATGAACCTGGCCTGCTGTTAAGTATACAAAGTTAATACCTGATTTTTGTATAACACTGTTTATCAGACTTCACAGAGACTCCAGGAAGAAAGTGCAAGGCTAGCTGAGCTAAAAAAAAAAAGAGTTAAATTGCACAGATGAAGTGGTGTCACAGTGGCTTTCTGATGTGAAGGAATGGGCAGCTGGTGGTAAGCATAAACATGCATCTTATGAAAGAGTACACACCAAATACAAATTCATACACTAAAATAGTTGTGTTGTTTTACTTCTACAGAAACGCCGGATACATCTCAGGGCTTTGAAGACAACACACACAGAGGACTTCAGCAGTGGATTGAGGGGATTTTCCTTAGTGTGAGGCAGCGGAAGCAAACCCTTTACCGACAGAATGGTATGTAATATAATATAATATATTCATGCAAACTCCACACAAAAATGCCTACTGACCCAGCCGAGGCAGGAACCAGTGACCTTGTTGCTTAGAGGCAACAGCGCTACCCACTGATATAGCCTCTAATATAATATAATATAGTATCATATCATATCATATAATATACAGTAATATAGTATAATGTAGTATAATATAATGTAATATAATATCATATCATATAATATAATATACTGTAATATAATATAATGTAATATAATATCATATCATATAATATAATATACTGTAATATAATGTAATGTAATATAATATAATGTAATATAATGTAATTTAATGTGATATAATATAATGTAATATAATATAATGTATTATAATATAATATAATATAATGTAATATAATATAATGTAATATAATATAATGTAATGTAATGTAATGTAATATAATGTAATATAATGTGATATAATATAATGTAATATAATATAATGTAATATAATATAATATAATATAATGTAATATAATGTAATGTAATATAATATAATATAATAAAATATAATGTAATATAATATAATGTAATGTAATATAATATAATGTAATATAATATAATGTAATGCAATATAATATAATGTAATGTAATATAATGTAATATAATATAATGTAATATAATATAATGTAATATAATATAATGTAATATAATGTAATGTAATATAATATAATATAATGTAATATAATATAATGTAATATAATGTAATGTAATATAATATAATGTAATATAATATAATATAATGTAATATAATGTAATGTAATATATTGTATTATAATATAATGTAATATAATATAATATAATGTAATATAATATAATGTAATATAATGTAATGTAATATAATATAATGTAATATAATATAATGTAATATAATGTAATGTAATGTAATATAATATAATGTAATATAATATAATATAATATAATATAATATAATATAATATAATATAATGTAATATAATGTAATATAATATAATGTAATGTAATGTAATGTGATATAATATAATGTAATATAATATAATGTAATATAATATAATATAATGTAATATAATATAATATAATGTAATGTAATGTAATGTAATGTAATGTAATGTGAAGGGACTCACTGAATTAAAACCAGTTCGAATCAGGCTTGGAATTTTGAGCGCAAATTGCTTCATTCGCTCTAGGGCTTATACCATCAGGATAACAGGGGGGCCAATTCATTCGACTCTCTTCCCCCAATACTCTGGCCCAGATGGACAGAGATGCTGCCGCAATTTTGGTTAATGTTCAACCAGCGAGACAATTTGAGCTTTCAGGATCTCCCATCACAAGGCTTTTGCATCATGAGACTTTTGACTGACCAGTTTTGTGATTTTGGTGGCCATGTGTTTGCCCTCGAGACATTCTAATTTCAGCCAGATGGACAGAATTCAGAGACAAAGAAATGAATGAGAGACTTAAGAAATACAATTCTCTTAAATGTTAGAACCAAGGCAAAATGTGATATTTAGAATAAAAATATGGATGGAGATGGATGGAAATGCACACGTAGCTGTCTGCTATTGTCGCGATACTTTGATGTCACACTGATCGGTCTGTTGACGAATCGATTCAAATTCATTCCCAGAATTTCCTGTTCACAGCAGTACGAGCCGAGGACGGCAGCGCGAGGTAAATAAAACAAGTATTTTTATGACATTATGTCCATAGAAGTGTTTGTTTAGGTTTTTTGTTTCTATCTGATGTTTGTTCCCATTTTTAACCATTGTACCATTTTCACAATACTGTTATGACGAGTTTAACAGTCATCTGAAATCCTTGAGTTTTTAATATTTAATCTTTTATAAATAACATTTATTTGTATTTATGTATGTATTACATAATGTTTGCATATAATTACATAATATGGGAGGTGTTTCAAATAGTGTCTATGGGCAGGACAGTGAATTAGATGTTATTCTCTCTTCTTGGTGCCAATATCAGTTTCACACTATTTTTTTTCTTTTTGTAAATGTCGAGAAAACACCATCGTAAAGTTTTTATTTTATTTGAGAAAAAAGATAAAAAATATGTGTTGTATTTTCCCATTCACTGCACTCGCTGCTGAGAAACCCGTAAATGTGAAAAGGGTCCATAACAGTACATCATCAACCATACTATTATGTAATCTATTACTTTATTAAGAACTAATGATGGGTTAAGACATTTACTTAATCAAAAACTAACCTTAGGGGTAGTTCACCCAAAACCTAAAATTTACACCATTTACTAAGTAACACAGAGTTTAAATATATACTGAACTGCAAATAATCTTTACTTCAAAGTCTACAATGCCTGCATGTACATTTAAACTTTTCCCCTCTGTGCTTGAATTATTATCACTATAAATTATCACAATCTCCCATATGGTCTGATGATAGTAGTTTTGTTTAATAGAAATGTATAGTATCCATATGGTATCTGTAAATGTTTAGTGTGTGAAATTGTTGGACAACCAACACCGACAAATATATTAAACAGCGAAAGGAACATGTATAGCTTGCTAAAAGCCTTTATATCTATTCATATTTTTTATATTAAATGCAGAGCAGCAAGACCCATGGGATTCCATCAGCCACTCACCATCAGAGTCCTCAGTGGAAGCTACGGAGAAGAGCAGAAAAAAGGAAGCCAAGCAAGAGATGCCAGAAAAAGGGGGAAGGAATTAATGTGTTATTTTGTTGTTTGAGTATAGGCAGGGCAGCACGGTGGCACAGTGGGTAGCACAATCGCCTCACAGCAAGCAGGTCGCTAGTTCGAGGCCTGGCTGGGTCAGTTGGCATTTCTGTGTGGAGTTTGCATGTTCTCCCCGTGTTAGCGTGGGTTTCCTCCGGGTGCTCCGGTTTCCCCCACAAGTTCAAAAACATGTGGTGACATTAGGTAAGCTAAAATTGTCCGTAGTGTATGTGTGTGAATGAGTCTGTATGGATGTTTCCCAGTGATGGGTTGCAGCTGGAAGGGGATCATCTGCGTAAAACGTCAAGTTGGCGGTTCATTCCGCTGTGGCGACCCCAGATTAATAAAGGAACTAAGCCGAAAAGAAAATGAATGAATGAGTATAGGCAATGATAGACGAGACCATGTTTGATTAAGATGAAGTGTTTCAAAATCCCTATTTAGTAAAATAAAGGTTAGAAAGTAAAGAAATATATTGTGTGTTTGTATATTTATTTCACTACCTTCAAGAGTTACCCTGTAAACTACAGGGAAAAAGGGAGGAACAAATGCGGTATTTACCCTTTAAGTACAGGGAACAAGGGGGGAACAAGGTGGGAACAATGCTTCACTTTAATTTACAACCCGCAAATGTGGTATTTACCCTTTAACTACAGGGAACAAGGGGGGAACAAATACTGTATTTACCCTTAAACACAGGGAACAAGGGGGGAACAAGGTGGGAACAATGCTTCACTTTAATTTACAATCCGCAAATGTGGTATTTACCCTTTAACTACAGGGAACAAGGGGGGAACAAGAAGGGAACAATGCTTCACTTTAATTTACAACCCGCAAATGTGGTATTTACCCTTTAACTACAGGGAACAAGGTGGGAACAATGCTTCACTTTAATTTACAACCCGCAAATGCGGTATTTACCCTTTAACTACATGGAACAAGGGGGGAACAAATACTGTATTTACCCTTAAACACAGGGAACAAGGGGGAAAGAAGCTGGATGTGGGGATTCGATGCAGACACCTATAACTGAGTCGACACCTGTGATCAGAATCACCTTGATCGAGAGCCGTTTTTGGTCTCTGACCAAAATCAGAAGGTCAGGCCACATTTTTGCAGTAGAGCAGGAAGCGCATGCCTTGAGGCTATCGGCCTCATGATGGTTCATCATCATCAGTTAAGTGTCATCGGACCCACTATACTGATGAAGTTAACTCAAGACGAACGGGTAACTGGTCACGAGAACAATATTTTTAACAAAGAGCTTGTGTTTGACCTCAGGAAATGGGGTTTTCCAGCCCCCATGCAAGACAGAGAAGTGACTGACTTTGCTCCAAAACAGAGAATCAAAATCCTCTCTGAAATTTAAAACTATCATCAAACATTAAAGTTCATCAGATCATCCTCAA
>CAIGQS010000297.1:0-51349 GCA_903798195.1 Danio kyathit
TAGCCCAAACTAAATGCTTGTTACATTTAGTTAAAATTTTGTAGGTTGTAATTTTTTTCAATATTTTGCTTGAATTTTATTGTATTATCTTTCAATTTCTGAATATATTTGGTGACTAAAATATTATTTTAATAAATATATCTGTTTAATAAATCTGTTTTGTTTAAATGCATCAAAATACACTGACTATATTCACTGAGAAATGGAGGGAAATATTTGAAATGGTATAAAACGTGTTTGCAAAACTGTTGTAATAAAAACTTTCTTGTGCATTAATCCAGCATTTAATAATGATTTCTGAATGACTCTGGCATAATGACAAAACCCAAGAATAATCAAAATAATATTTTAAGACCTCGTGGGCGTGGTCGCATTAAAAATAATGAGCGTCTACAGAGAAGCAGACATCGCGTTGGTTTCATACTGATTACTTTATCAAGCAATATTTGTTTTCAACATGCACCGCTGCATTAGAAGTAGACACTTCAAGCTTTCTATAGATACGTGTCTCATGTCTGTGTGTTTAGTTTTCGCGGAGTTTCAGTGCATTTTACTGACGCGTTTGTAAAAACAGTTCACGGAGAGAGAAAAGAGAAAATGCCTTCACTGTATATTTTCCTTATTTTGCAAAAGCACACACTTTTGTTGTTATTGTGAGTGTACCCAAAAAAAACTAGACACCTAACAGATTCGATTGATGTATTGCTCACATCTGTACGATCAAAACTGAAAGTGTCATTTAAGTTTTTTTCGGCGTTTTCATGTGAAAACACGTCAAAACGCGTATATGCGGGCTTCGACCCCTGGGGGTTAAGGCTGGTTCTCCCCGCCCACCGGTTCCACGTGCTTGTCAGAGTTAGGGCTGGGCAATAATGCAAAATTTAGTATCGATCCGATACCAAGTAAATACAGGGCCAGTATCGCCGATATCGATACCGATACTGATACTTTTACTTTAAAAAGCATGCACTTGAACTTAAATGTACTTTTGAGGTGAATGCTCTCAGAGCAGCTATAATTAAACGTATTTGTTAAAACCCAGGACAAATTTTAAACACTTTTAAGCCAAATAAAAACATTTTTATTATTGTAATGATCTGGATTTGCAAACACAAACTTATTACTAGAGAACGATGATATTTTTTTACTTTCCTTCAGTTTGGGGTTTTTGTTCAGAAACAATAATTTAATAATAACAAAACCATTTCTCTTTTAGCACTTCTTCAATGTCTTTAAACAAATAAATGTAAAACAAACATGCATTGCAAATACATTTTAAATAAACAAAGACCACAAAATTAAGAACTGGCGAACAAATGTTTTAAAACTTTTTTTAGTTTTTGTTCACTGTTTGTTTAAACTAACAAAATAAAGTGTTTCTCTTTCATTAGACACTAAACATTGCCTTATTTTATAAACAAAGTGCAAACAGTTGCTTGTATATAATGAGGGATATTCTGACATTTTCATATTTTAAGTTTATGGTATATAGTGGTGGCCAGAATTATTAGAACTGAATTCTCACCAGCTAAAAAATGTTTTTAAGCGTTTTTAAATTTTTATTATTATTTCCTACTAACACACTACAGCAAAAGATAACTGACTTAAAACCATTTTTTAGCTGGTGAAAAAACTACCTTTCTAATCATTTTGGCCACCACTGTATGTTTTTAAATTTCGAAATAATTCATATAAATAGCAGGTATAAATGCTGATTATATAGGCTTTATTTGATCAGCCTGATGATGAAAGTAACAAGTTAAGTAATTTTTTTTTTCAAATTGGCATTAACTAATACTGAATGTCCTATATCTAAATAATACTCGCTTCCTCTTTGCAACGGTAGAGAGACTCACAAACCCCCCCAGTAGGATTCCCAGTGAACTACTCTCGGAAAGTAAATGTAATGAGTTCGCTCATTTCTTTACTGATAAGATCAATAATATCAGAAAGGCAATCAGCTCATCCAATCAGCCAAGTTGTGTCGAAGTCAGACAAACTCAACCACAACTTAAGAAATCAGACATTATGTCTGATTTCATGGCAATTAATGGTAAAATCTTAGAGGAGATCGTGCAAAGTATGAAAACATCAACCTGCAGTCTTGACACGCTCCCCACATCATTCCTCAAAACGGTGTTTAACTGTTTAGAAATGGATCTCCTAAAAGTGGTAAATGCTTCACTTCTCTCAGGGATTTTTCCAAACTCACTTAAAACTGCAGTTGTTAAACCCCTCTTGAAAAAGAGCAACCTGGATAACACACTATTGAGCAGTTACAGACCGATCTCAAATCTCCCTTTCATTGGAAAAATCATTGAAAAAGTTGTTTTCAACCAGGTTAACACGTTCTTAAACTCCAAGGGGTGTTTAGACAATTTTCAATCTGGTTTCAGAGCACATCACAGTACAGAGAGCGCTCTTATAAAGATAATCAATGATATCCGCCTAAATACAGATTCAGGTAAACTAACAGTGCTGGTTTTGCTCGATCTTAGTGCTGCATTTGACACTGTCGATCACAGCATACTTCTGGATAGGCTGGAAAATTGGGTTGGGCTGTCTGGGACGGTCCTCAAGTGGTTCAGATCTTACCTTGAAGGGAGAGGTTACTATGTCAGTATAGGTGACCATAGGTCGAGGTGGACACCGATGACATGTGGAGTCCCACAAGGCTCGATTCTGGCACCTCTCCTGTTCAACCTTTATATGCTCCCTCTGAGCCAAATAATGAGAAAGAACCAAATTTCCTACCACAGCTATGCTGATGACACTCAGATCTACTTAGCCTTAACGCCTAATGACTACAGCCCTATTGACACCCTCTGCCAATGCATTGATGAAATGAACAGTTGGATGTGCCAAAACTTTCTTCAGTTAAACAAAGAGAAAACTGAAGTCATTGCATTTGGGAACAGAGATGAGGTTCTCAAGGTGAATGCGTACCTTGGCACTAAGGGTCAAACAACAAAAAATAAGGTCAAGAATCTTGGTGTGACTCTGGAGTCAGATCTGAGTTTCAGTAGTCATGTCAAAGCAGTTAGTAGATCAGCATACTATCATCTCAAAAACATTGCAAGAATCAGATGCTTTGTTTCCAGTGAGGACTTAGAGAAACTTGTTCACGCTTTTATCAGCAGCAGGGTGAATTACTGTAACGGCCTCCTCACGGGCCTTCCCAAAAAGACAGTCAGACAGTTGCAGCTCATCCAGAACGCTGCGGCCAGGATTCTGACCAGAACCAGGAGATCAGAGCACATCACACCTGTCCTCAGGTCTTTACATTGGCTCCCAGTTACATTCAGAATAGATTTTAAAGTATTATTACTTGTCTATAAATCACTAAATGGTCTAGGACCTCAATACATTACAGATATGCTTACTGAATACAAGCCTAACAGATCACTCAGATCTTTAGGATCATATAAACTAGAAATTCCAAGAGTTCAGTCAAAGCAGGGTGAATCGGCTTTTAGCTACTACGCCCCTCGCTGCTGGAATCAGCTTCCAGAAATGATCAGATGTGCTCCAACATTAGGCACATTCAAATGCAGACTGAAAACACATCTGTTTAGCTGTGCCTTTATTAAATGAGCACTGTGCTACGTCCGACAGATCGCACTATTATGTTTTTCTCTTCTTTTTCATTCTTTTGTAACCTGTTTTAACACGTTATGTTTTTATCTGTTTTTTTTTATTATCTGTTTTTATTTATTTATTTTTTCTTATTCTTGTTTCTTTTATTCCTGTTTATGTAAAGCACTTTGAATTGCCACTGTGTATGAAATGTGCTATATAAATAAACTTGCCTTGCCTTGCCTTGCCTATATAACTCAAATATTAATTTGACCACTGTAGCTAGCTACCTGGATATTCATTGCCTCTCCGAAACGACTCGTCCAGTGACCTCTGTCTCAGGGCTGGCACTGCTGGGGGTCTGTCTGGAGGATTTGCCTCCTCTCCTTTTTTTGCAGCTCGGCGTTCTCTTTTTCGTGTTGTTTTATGTGTTTGTGTAGATTTGTGGTGTTGCCACAGTATCGAATAGACTTTCTACAAACATCGCAGTTTGCAATATTTTCGTTTATTGCAGTAAAATAACTCCAAACAGCGCTCCTCTTTTTTCCGTCATCTCAGAACAGCCAAACGTGCTTGCGCTTTGGCGCTGCTGAGTCACGTGATTAAAGGACAACTAATAACAGCAGAGCAAGAAGGAGCAACGGTGCATACGAGATATAATAGGAGCGGGGTGTTTAGAGACATGTCCGCTCTTTTAGGAAACAGGAGCAATGTACTTTAGCGTAAATTAGATAATATTTAAATAAAAGTATCGATCTCGGAGAGCTACTATCGATCCAATCCGTTGCGATCAGATTTTCTCTCTGATGAAGTTCTGGCAGTGTAAGAAGATTTCAGACACTTTCCTGCAGTGTGACAACAGCTGCGATGAGTGTCAATCCAAGAACCAATAGGAGCTCCGAATTTGATGACGCGATTCATGCGACAATTGAAATGACCGCGGGGAAATGTCAAAACAGTTTTTTTTCTTCCTGGTTTTATTATTGAGGTGTGCTGTGTGCAAAATTGGCACTACAGTTTGTTTACATTTGCTGTGAGGAATCATTTCAGAACGCAGGATAGTGAAAGTGTCGCTGGTGGATGACGTCAAACGTTTGGTGCATCTTCATTGTCGTTCAGTCTGACTTTATGACGGCTGAGATCATACAGTGTGACATGAGTACAGGGGCAGACTGGGACCAAAATTCATCACAAACTGAAGGGGGGGTTGGGGTATCATGAACTGAAGAGCGGCCAGTCCGTCCATGCATGAGAGCCATGTTCGTGCAGTCTGACTTGCTACAATCGAGATTATAAAAAATCTCACAGTGTGAGCCGGCCTTAAATCAGATAAAAAAAACAGCTGAGTGACAAACATGAAGGAAGCAGATCTCACGTAACGTTTGTGAGAAATACTACAGTAAGAACTTTCCCAATGATTATTTGATGTATTTGCTGTGGAGTTAATTCAAGCCTTTCGATAAGTCACACACAATGTCATTACAAAGTTCACGTGCACGCACACACACACACACTGTAACATCCCCGGCTCGTTCCCACTCACCCAATCCAGTCTCACCATCTCACACCAGTCCCATCCGATCACGAGAACCTTCCCCTGACTACTAACCATCTGCACCTGTTCCTAATCAGCTAGGACACTATATATAAACTCACCTCCTCCGTTCACTCATCGTCCGGTATTGAAGTTGAATGGTTGTCTTCACCCAAGCTCCTTCGTCTTCTTCCATGGATGTTCCTTCTGAGTCTTCGTACCCATCGCACTGATAAAGGGAAGTGTCTTTACTATCTGACTTAATCTGAAGATCTGTATTCACCCTCATGCACTTTATGCCTATTACCATCAATGGAGGTTTTGGATGTTAACCCATGCTTAACTCTCACCGTGTTTACAAGGCGAAGACTTGTGTGGTGTTCCTCGAATGATCTTCCATTCCCCCTGAACTGTGTGACTGTGATTTCCCCGCTGTGCTACAACGAACAGTACTGACTAGCTCTAACACCAGCTCTACTCCAGCAGTGCTGTGAGCGAGATCGCCGGCACTTGAGATCTGCCTTTCATACAGTCTGTGTGATATTTCTATGTTGCTTACTTTGAATAAACCTTGTGAAAAGATAACCATCTCTGTCTACCAGCCACACACACACACACACACACACACACACACACACACAAACACTTGCACAGAGGAAGTAAAAATGGATTGGGAGTGGTGGGTCTT
Source organism: Danio kyathit (assembly GCA_903798195.1). Classification (NCBI taxonomy): domain Eukaryota; kingdom Metazoa; phylum Chordata; class Actinopteri; order Cypriniformes; family Danionidae; genus Danio; species Danio kyathit. The sequence continues at coordinate 5,799 of CAIGQS010000297.1, forward strand.
TCTTGCTATCTGCACCAACTCTCACTTGGGGGATGGGTGGTCTGGCGTTGGGGGTCTCTGAAACTAAGTCCGTTTGGGGGATGGTGGGTCTTTCTTTGCTATCTGCACCAACTCTCACTTGGGGGATGGGTGGTCTGGCGTTGGGGGTCTCTGAAACTAAGTCCGTTTGGGGGATGGTGGGTCTTTCTAGCGAGCACCTGAAACAACCAAGGTCCGGTAGGGAGATGGCCGGTCTGACCGGTGGTCAGGAGCGACGAGTTGACGACCCTCACCGGTGCACTGGCTTAGAGCCAGGCGCAAGCCCGCCAGGCCATGCCCGACAGGGGTCCACCTTTTCCGGCTTGTGTGCGGTGACGTCCCGCGCCCGACACCTGCCATTTCTCTGACCTGCCATTGAGGTTTCGGTGAAGGCGAAGAACAGTCGACTTAGGTTTTGAAGGGTTTGCGGTAAAACGAACCAGGGTGGTCTGGCCAGCTCAGCTGCCCGGCCGAGAGCGACCGTTTCCCCGCATGCCATCCGTGCCTAGACCCCCAACCCCGAAGGGGGTCTGGCCAGCTCAGCTGCCCGGCCGAGAGCGACCGTTTCCCCGCATGCCATCCGTGCCTAGACCCCCAAACCCGAAGGGGGTCTGGCCAGCTCAACTGCCCGGCCGAGAGCGACCGTTTCCCCGCATGCCATCCGTGCCTAGACCCCCAACCCCGAAGGGGGGTCTGGCCAGCTCAGCTGCCCGCCCGAGAGCGACCGTTTCCCCGCATGCCATCCGTGCCTTAGACCCCAACCCCGAAGGGGGTCTGGCCAGCTCAGCTGCCCGGCCGAGAGCGACCATTTCCCTGCATGCCATCCGTGCCTAGACCCCCAACCCCGAAGGGGGTCTGGCCAGCTCAACTGCCCGGCCGAGAGCGACCGTTTCCCCGCATGCCATCCGTGCCTAGACCCCCAACCCCGAAGGGGGTCTGCCCAGCTCAGCTGCCCGGCCGAGAGCGACCGTTTCCCCGCATGCCATCCGTGCCTTAGACCCCAACCCCGAAGGGGGTCTGGCCAGCTCAGCTGCCCGGCCGAGAGCGACCGTTTCCCTGCATGCCATCCGTGCCTAGACCCCCAACCCCGAAGGGGGTCTGGCCAGCTCAGCTGCCCGGCCGAGAGCGACCGTTTCCCCGCATGCCATCCGTGCCTTAGACCCCCAACCCCGAAGGGGGTCTGGCCAGCTCAGCTGCCCGGCCGAGAGCGACCGTTTCCCTGCATGCCATCCGTGCCTAGACCCCCCAACCCCGAAGGGGGTCTGGCCAGCTCAGCTGCCCGGCCGAGAGCGACCGTTTCCCCCCGCATGCCATCCGTGCCTAGACCCCCAACCCCGAAGGGGGTCTGGCCAGCTCAGCTGCCCGGCCGAGAGCGACCGTTTCCCCGCATGCCATCCGTGCCTTAGACCCCCAACCCCGAAGGGGGTCTGGCCAGCTCAGCTGCCCGGCCGAGAGCGACCATTTCCCCGCATGCCATCCGTGCCTAGACCCCCAACCCCGAAGGGGGTCTGGCCAGCTCAGCTGCCCGGCCGAGAGCGACCGTTTCCCCGCATGCCATCCGTGCCTTAGACCCCCAACCCCGAAGGGGGTCTGGCCAGCTCAGCTGCCCGGCCGAGAGCGACCGTTTCCCCGCATGCCATCCGTGCCTAGACCCCCAACCCCGAAGGGGGTCTGGCCAACTCAACTGCCCGGCCGAGTGCGACCGTTTGCCCGTGTCCCGTACAATAAGCAGAGGATAATTACGGAAGTCTTAAAATGATTCGTGGTGGAAGTACGTGCCGTTGGTGCACCTCACCAACCTCGGGGGAAAAAAAAGCATTGTGTCAGGCGCAGGAACTAAGAGAGGCTGGTGCCCCCAAGCCATCTTTGAACTCGAATCCTTCCGGAGTGTGCAGTTGGCAAAGTTCAAGTTAGGGGATGGTGGCACACTAGAGCCAGATGGGTCACCAACGGTACGTCTGTCTAGCGCGTGCTATTGGCTAAGTCCAAGTTGCCGGGCTTAAGTGTGGGGTGCCCGGGCACTGCTGGAGATCAGGTGTCAATCCAGGGCTCCGCCAGAGCCGGAGATTGCCCCGGAAGGAGTGAGGGTCTGCGGGCAGAGGGGGTCCGGCTGAGGTGGGGTTGGGGGCGGTGGAAGTCCCGGGCTCCAGGGCCTTGTGAGCCTTGCGTTCGTCCCCGGAAATAGTGAGGGGTCCCCGGGGAGAGGGGGTCCGGCTGAGGTGGGGTTGGGGGCGGTGGAAGTCCCGGGCTCCAGGGCCTTGTGAGCCTTGCGTTCGTCCCCGGAAATAGTGAGGGGTCCCCGGGGAGAGGGGGTCCGGCTGAGGTGGGGTTGGGGGCGGTGGAGTCGGTTTGGGGGGATGGTGGGTCTTTCTAGCGAGCGCCTGAAACGACCAAGGTCCTGTAGGAAGATGGTTGGTCCGACCGGTGGGCAGGAGCGACGAGTTGACGACCTTCACCGGTGCACTGGCTTAGACCCAGGCCCAAGCCCCGCCAGGCCATGCCTCCCATTGCCTCTGACCTGCCATCGAGGTTCTGGTGAACGCGACAAACAGTGGACTTAGTCTCTGGGGGGATGTTATGCTCAGACCACTCTACTGGCCGATAGGAGCTCATTGTCGCCCCAAGGGTAGGTCCCCACCCGGCCCCCACCCTTGGCCCTTAAGCTGTTCGAGGTTGGGTCAGCCTCTATGGGTGTGGATGATTCCTTCCCTGCTTTGGGCGTTGGTTTCGACCTAGAGCGTGCCTGCCGCTAAGCCCGTCTGCCCGCCCGACAGATCCCCTGGCTTATATCCCCCCCACTGATTCTCGGCCCGTGCGCCCCCTGCCCCCCCTCGCCGGGGGGGGCTGGGGATGTTTGTTGGGCTCGGTAAGAGTCTTCTGGCGTGGAGGAAACAAGCCCCAGGGGCAGTGTGAAGTTGCGGTATGGCGCAGGCTCCCCCCCCCCAAACCCTGTGTGTGTGTGTGTGTGCGCGCGCCTACTGCTGCCCCGTCCGTCCCTCTGCCTGCAAGCCCGCCCCCCCACCCCCCGGGTTTATCCTCGCTGCCTCTCGGGCCCCCCCCCCCACTCCCCTGCTCCCTGCCCCCGGTGGGTGGGTCGGTGGGGGTTGTGACCGGTGGGGCTTAGAGTCTTCGGCGGGGTGAAACATGCTACGGGGGGGGCTAGTGGTGTGGTGTGCAGGGCTAGAGGTCTGCCAGGGTACCCAGCCCCTGTGTGCCGATCGTCCCTCCGCCTGCAAGCCCGCCCACCCACCCCCCGGGTTTATCCTCGCTGCCTCTCGGGGCCCCCCCACTCCCCTGCCCCCGGTGGGTGGGTCGGTGGGGGCTTAGAGTCTCCGGCGGGGTGAAACAAGCCGGGGGGCAGTGGTGTGCAGGACCGCGGGTCCGGGTTGGCTCCAGCCCCCTCCTCTCTTGATGGTTATAATGGTTGTGGTTCCATTGTGGTAGTGAAAAGCCGTGCAAAAGCTCCCACGGCTAGGCGCAGTTGAAGCTGCCCGAAACGGTGCGTGTCTGATGGGGACAGACTTATTTTATAACTCCCTCCAAAAGTCGTAACAAGCCTCTAAAATGGGCATTTGAAAACCCCGGTTGGCTAAAAGGATCTGAAGGCATGGGCTTACACCCCCGGCGGCGGCGGTGGTGTCGGCCCCTTTAAGAGTAGGGTCTACCAGCGTCGTGACGCGGAAGTGGACGCCTCCGCCGCCTCCTTTTGAACCGCTCCACGCGGCGTGTGGGTCTCTTTCTCCCACAGCGTTGCTCTTGGACGGTCATGTCCGAATGCGCGCTCTGCCTCAATGTCTACAGCCGGCTCTCGCCGCACCTGTCGGCGGTGCACAAGGTGACCAACTCGGAGGAAAAGAGGCTCTTGCTCTCGCTGGCCGCGTGGACACGTGGAAGATGCCGTGCCCGGTGCCCGGCTGTTGGCGGACGCCGGCCCGGCTCGACACACACATGAAGCAGCACGCGGAGCTCTCGGCCTCGGCCCGAAAGGAGGCCATGGGGAGGGCGAAGCGGCGCAAAGTAGCTCAGGACCTGCGGTGGTTGCGGTCAACCCGCCCGGCGGTTCCCGTGGTGTCTCAGCTTGCGTCCTCGGACGAAGAGGACCAGGAGGTCCCCGACGCCGGGCGTCCGTGCGCCGACGCCCGCTGCAGGCTCGCTACGAAGCGCATTTAGGCCCAGCTGTCAGACCTCCGCAAGCAGATGGACAAGGTCAGGTCAACCCTGGGCGAATTCACACGCCGTTATCGGGAGTTGCGGAGGGTGGGGAGGAGGACGACGACGACAACGAGGAGAGGGTCGCCTCCTGCACAGTCATCCCCCGACCCGGCCCCAAGGCGAGGGGCGGCCGGAGGCCCTACGCCCCCCTGGCCCTCTGGAAGCCTACAGCCCGGACAGGTATCCGTTCCCAGACCACGTTCCCGCCCTCAGTTGAGTATGGTTTTGGCAGTGTTCGGTTGGGCTGGTGGTGGGGGGGGTGTATGGTCACGACTGACTTTTAACTTTGGTTCCCGTTCTGCAGACTTGCTCCTCGAAGAGTTTGAGGGTTTTCAGCTAGGCAGCGAGCCCACCGCTCGTCTGAGAAACAACGTTGCGTCCAAGCTAACGAGGATAAAGGCCTTTCTTGGCTTTATGGTGGATGGGTGTGGGCATCCAGAGCACTTCCTTTTCCTCCACCAGCCAGCGCGCATTCGAGCTTGGGCTGCTATGCTAGGCCGGACGCGCATGGCCGAGCCGACCTGACAGCACTACCTTAAGAATGTGGCCCAATTTCTCGATTACATGTCGGAAACCCCGCCGGCTTCATGCCGCCTCTCCGGCACGGCTCTCGTGCTAATTCGCAGGGATATTAGAGCGCTCATCCGCGGCATACGACGCCGGGTCGTGGTTCACGAGGTCCGAACGAAGCAGGCGAAGGAGGGTAAGCTGGTCTCCAAGGCTAGCCTGGTACGCTGTCACCGGACCGCCGGGAGAAAGATCCCTGCACTTCTAGGTAAGTGTTCCACACCACCCCCGCTTCCTTTTTGCTCTGGGCCACCAACGGCTCTTGGTTAAGCCGGCGATGTCAGTGTGCCTGCCTCCCCCCGGGTAGAGTACTCTACCCGGGGGGAGGCGGGCACACTGTCTTGTCTGCCTTAACCAAGCGCCGTTGGTGGCCCAGAGCGGAAAGAAATTTTTCCGCTCCGGGGCACCAACGGCTCTTGCTAAGTTAAATCATTCACGGTGTGGTGTTTGTTCTGACCGGTCTAACTCTCTGTTCCCCAGATAGCCTGGAGTCAAAGCCGGACACCAGGGATCAGTGGCGCTTCTATGGATTTCTGACAGGTTACCTGACCTCCATCTCAGGCCACCGCTGCGGCGTCTTCCAGAATCTGACAATCCAGGAGGTGGAAGAGGCCGCCAGAAGCCCAGACGAGTCTGCCTTTGTCATTAATGTGAGTGTGTGTGACCCCGTAGCTCTGCGGGTGGGGGGGGGGGGGGCCACCAGTTGTATGCACTCACTCACCTTCTCTTTGCTTTGTTCTATGGCTAGATTACCACTCATAAAACAAATAGAGCATTCGGTGCCGCTCAGTTGTCCCTCAGTAAGGAAGAATACAGCTGGTTCCGAAGGTTCTTGGAGCTGCGGGCTAGTCTCCCGGGTGGGGGACAGGCTACCTATTTTTTTTTCACTTCCACAGCCTTTCCCTGCCGGACCTTAAATAAATATTTCCAATCTGCGTGGACCAGCATGGGGCTACCCGGCAAACCCACCTTCACGGACGTCCGGACAGCCATCGCAACGCACGTGAGTATTTATGTAATGCCCCTGTAGCCACATGACTGCCAGCGGCTTTGACCCTAAAAATGGTCCTGTCTGTCTCTCTCTGATGCAGGCAAAGAACGCACATTCTTCCGAGGATCGGAGGAAGGTGGCACAGTTCATGTGTCATGACACATCAACCTCCGACAAGTTCTACGCACTTCACCACGGCCCTCTGCAAGCACATGAGCACCGCAGACTCTTCGAGAGGGCCCTGGTGGAGGAGGAGGAGGAGGCGGCGGCGGGCAGAGACAGCCACTCAAGGAAGGGGCGCAAGAGGGCAGAGAGTCCTGGGTCACCCCTGGTAAGTCAGTTCCTCTTTGGCTAGCCAAAGCATAATTGTGAACAGCAGGGCATGTGGTGATGGTTAACTGGCCTTACCGTGTCCCCTCTCACAGGAAGGAACCAGCAGGAGGACGCTGCCATGGCAGGGCAAAAGCCAGGGGACACGCCCGCTCGAACCAACAGAAGACGCTGAATCGTCCTGAATAAATAATCTAGTTTTCTAAAACAATAAAATATCATATGGTCTTCGACATGCAGTGTCTTTATTATTACTCTATCTGTGTGTTGAAAATGCCTTCAATCGGGACGAATGATCCCTGTTTTGTGTAGTAAAAGTGTCGCGTGGGACACTCGTGTCCCGGTTCAGCCCGGATTAATAACCCATCGGGAGTAATTATCCCTTTTGCAGCACAAGTAGGTGCAAGGCTGGACGTGCACCTAGTTTGAACGGCCATATGGCCTGTGGTCCAACTCTGGGTATTAGCAAGCGTCTCCCGGGACAGCTCTGTCCTTTGAGCTGCATGAAGAAGCCCGCCGAGGGCTGCCCCCGAGTGGAGCTTGACTTCTGTGAGGAAAACATGATAACACAAGACAAGTGTCTTAATGCTCACCGAGTGCTCTTATTAACTGATATGGAGTCTCGTGTTTTTCTTTTCCTCTGTTCTGTTAATTAAACCTTATTTGCATAAACAATATGTATTTATAACCACAGATATAAAGTGATGAAGTAAACTAAGCCTGAAGCATAACCTGCTCTGGGGGATCTTCTGTTTAGATATAAACTGCTATAATTACCCAGAGCTTCATCAGTTTACTCTGAACTTTCTTTTACTTTTTGAAACCTAAAACTGAGGTTATCTGCTTTGTAAGCCCCACCCAATGGTACAGATGATGAATGGTGGTTTCCATGGATGTGGGGGGAAGGTATTCTGCGTGTCAGTCTTTTCTCGCTGTAAATAGATCGCTACAAGTTTTTAAACTTTTGTTTTATGAAACCAACTTTGATCCTTAATCTTATCTGACTCCAATTCATAATAATTTAAATTTAAATTCATCTAATTTAAGATGATCACCATATAGGTTGTGATTAGGTCTAATTTAGATCAACTAACCTAATAAATCCTTATTTTCAGTTAATGGTTCATTGTTTACCCGAAGTCGCTTAGAGTAAGTATGCTGGCCAGTTCCATCTGCTCACGGACACAAACTCGCCAGTTCTGGTTTGTTAGATAGAGGATAGAACTGTAAACTAATTTCCTTTAAGTAATATTAGGCCGCTCCATGCTTGCTCATACATAAAGAAAGTTTGATTTAGCCATTAGATTATATCATACTAAGTCAGTGTTTGTCAGAAATCAACAGGTCTCTAATGCTGTGTCTATGCTCCATCCATTATGCCTGAGTGTATGAGCAATCCTGGTCGTAGGCTGCAGAAACATCAGCCTAAACAATCTACTAGTTACAATGATTTCAGGAGATATTAGAGTTAAACAAGAGTTTTACATTTATTTGCCAGGCAGCAATTTATTAACATATCACATTTAAAACATGCAGAAAAAGTACAAAATGATTAGACAACATGATCAGCATAACACATTAAAACAATTTGTAAAACAAACAATTGTCAAAGAGGCATCATACCTGGCAGTGTAGACACACAGAGACTGTGCGGGAAGTTAATACAGATGCTTCCCTGAGTGTTTCGCCAAATCTCCTTAAATACCCGAAATCTCATAAATTCAAATTAATAAAATCTTCACAAAGACTTTTGTCCAGGGATTTTACCCTAGGAGACAAATACCATCTGAGGAAGAAGACAAGACTTGACAAAAGATCTTATCCAGGACATCCTCTCCCATGAGGGAGGACAAAATTTACCCAAATCTGAGATCATCTATTTTGGTCTATGATACTGAGAAAAAACTGAGATCACATTTATGCTGCGTTCACACCAGACACGGAAGAAGCGTCAAGCGCGAGTGATTTACATGTCAATGCAAACGCGCGAATAGGCATCCTGCGCCGCGATACACGTGAATGGCGTGGCGCGAATAACGCAAATTGCACGAATGGCGCCCCGCGGATGGCGTGATACGCGCGAATGGCGTGGGCGCGAATTGAGCGTTTTGCTTAACGCGCAAATCGCACGAGTTCAAAAATCTGAACTTCTGCGGACATTCTCGCCGCGTTAACCAATCAGGAGCTTGCTCTTGTTGGGGCATGATTGTGACGTAGCACGTGCTGTTGGTGTCCCGGGGGAAATCCTCCAGCCGACACTGACAAGAGTTCATCAACCTGGGCTTGGCTCAGTCAGAAGCACCGCTGAAAGCCCCAGTCATCCAGGTACAGTTTCTGGAGGAGTTTATGAGCTCACAGAGCTGGGTGCATCTCTGAAAGTATCTAGTGGACTCAGACACTGCTCCAAACGTATCGACGCAGTTTTACAGCCTTCATAAAGCACATAAACAGTTATTTTATCAATAAAATCCATGTTAGCCATTTAGCTGGAAGCCTCCGTCATCCAGGTTAAGTTTCTGGAGGAGTTTATGAGCTCACAGAGCTGGGTGCACCTCTGAAAGTATCTAGTGGACTCAGACACTGGTCCAAACGTATCAACGCTGTTTTTCAGCCTTTATAAAGCACATGAACACAGTTATTTTCCCAATAAAATTCATGTTAGCCATTTAGCAACGAAGCTACAGTCACCGGGCAGACAGAAGCCCTGCCCATGACGCGAATCCACGTCTGTTCTGAAGTGAATTTGACGTGCGAATGAAGCGGAGTTTGACGCACGAATGAAGCGAGTAAACTCAAATGTTCACGCGTCTATTTACTCGCGAATAGCGCGATTTACCCGCGCATTCCGCGTCTGGTGTGAACACAGCATTACACTCACACTGAGACCTTTAAAATGATACCAAGCATGACAAGTTAAAATTCACAAATTCTGCAAATACTACATCATTTCATCATAGAAACTTGAAATCTAGTCATTCCTGAGTAACTTTTTAATGACCCAGGCCGTATAACTGGGGAGGGCAAGAGGGCCTGGGGATAGGTGATGGGTCAGCTGTCCAGATGGCTTTCTCGAGATCCTCTCCGAAGATTAGAAGGTTTATTGTTTTATTGCATGATAGTTCTCATGGTCTGATCTTAGAGAATTTCACAGCAGTTTTGAGCATTTGATATTATGGAGAAATATAACCATCCTTACAGTTTATATATCATTAAACTTACTGTAACTACCATGTTTTATATAGCAATATACCTTTATATTTATCTACTGTGTTTGGTAAATATGTGATACACATGTTTGCCCTTTAAAACGTTATTTACATATTGTGTAATGACATTTACATGACAGCATGTTTTACCATAACATGCAAACATTGTGTACATGCCGGAAAAGAAGCACAACATAAAGGAGCTAAAATCCAGCAAATTTTAGAGAAAACAATCTGAATCTGTGCTTTGCATTTAACACTTTTTAACACAAACACTTTTCACTTACGCACAAACACAGAGCGAGAGAGAGAGACAGAGGCTGTTTCTCAATATGCGTTCTTCAGCGGTCTTGCGTCCTCGTGTTCTCGTGTAACGTCATCATCAGCTGCCAAAGTTCAGTTCCAATACTCAAGACCGCAAGTACGGAGGACGGGTGAAACTTCCCGGATGTGTTCTTGATATCGAGGACGCACCGATGCAGACTTGAGCACCGATCTCGCTCTTGAAGTCCCAGAAGTCATTGCGACTGGAGGTGGAAAGTGCAGCACTTTATTTAGATTTATTATTAATGCTTAGAGATATCACTTATTTACCTCAGGAGTTTTTCTAAAATGAAACGGTGAATATAAACATTACCATGGACATCCTAATAAAGGAATAAACATATTAAGAGTGTTTGTTTGCTGAAATTCATAATAAAATCTGTTTTATTTATATTGTGCAACGTATATTTATAATGTTTTTATGCAGAGTATATATTTTGAAAAGGGGAAAAACAATAAATCGTTGTATGAATGCTGAAATGTTTAGATAATAATCCATTTAAAACACGTGAAGGTCACATGACCACCAGGAAGAACGCAGCATCTCATTTCTCACAGGACGCGTTCTCTGTTCTCGTGGTCTCCCGAGTTCGTTCTTCAGAGGACACCTGGCAAGACCGGTCTCCACAAGAACGCAAGTTCGTTCTCTGCGTTCTTGGAATTGAGAAACAGCCAGAGACTCCAGATCATCTCACTGCTACTGACTGATCCTGCAAAGGATTATGGGTAAATCTCTCCTCAGTCTTCAGCTCAGTTTCACTGATGATCTAGAACAAACATTAAACCCAGCACAGAGCGGCTCAGTGAATGTGGTCTGGACTGAGTGGATGTTGCTCATTGTGTCTCTACAGATGTTGTAGAAGATCAGAGTTCCTGCACTGTGATCCACAAACACTCCTATTCTACTGCTGAGCGGCTTTACTGGGAGATCAGTGTGTGTGTCATTGTGTCTGAATGAGCAACTGGAGGAAGAGCAGGTCAAACTCCAGGACTGAACATTAGATCCAAACCAACACTCATCACCTCCTCCCTTCCTCCTGACGCTCTTATATGACACTGATATACATACATAACACTCAACACTTAGTGTCTGAATTGTCTTCAGCAGATCAGCTTCATCTGTCATCGTCTCACCATTCAGCATTTACCATTGAGCTGCTGTCATGTGTCATTAAAGTTGAGTTTTCATCTGTGTTTTCTGCTAAAGAAGGTGCTGAGAAACATCAAGAAGCCTGTTTAGGCTGTCTTGAAGAATGCACACCACTTACAAAACAGGTGTATTTTGAGGACTGTTTTTTCCACTGAATACTTCATTCTGAAGGAGTGAAAATGCACACTTATGAAGTGACATCATCACTGGTCAACACAAACATCGCAGTATATATAAAGTATATATCCAATAGTGCTGCTATTAATGATATCAGAATCATCAGTGATGGTTTGCTGCATTATTATTCATCGAACTGTAACGAACTGACAACACACCAGGGGTGCGGGCAAAATAAAGACGGTTTATTAGATCTTTAAGCCAAACAAAGGCAGGCTGCCGCACGGTGGACTGAAGAGGCTTACGAAGGCTCGGGGTGAGTGCGATGGAAACCCGCAGAGAAGGCTAGCCAGTAGGCAGATGAGGTGAGCTGGTGAGAGCTGACAACCCCCGGCTGGGAAAGAGATCCTTAGTCGAAATTTGAGGGCTGGTGATCGTTGGGCAAAGCAGAGTGCAGGTAAGCTCCGAGAACATATAACACTCACGCAAGACAGGACTCAATTGTACTGTTTCCTTCCATCCATCCATTTGCCAATTGTACTGTTTCTTTCCATCAATCCATCCATCTGCCAATTGTGCTGTTTCCTTCCATCCATCCATCCATCTGCCAATTGTGCTGTTTCCTTTCATCCATCCATCCATCTGCCAATTGTGCTGTTTTATTCCATCCATCCATCCATCTGCCAATTGTACTGTTTCTTTCCATCAATCCATCCATCTGCCAATTGTGCTGTTTCATTCCATCCATCGATCTGCCAATTGTGCTGTTTCATTCCATCCATCCATCCATCCATCGATCTGCCAATTGTGCTGTTTCCTTCCATCCATCCATCCATTGATCTGCCAATTGTGCTGTTTCCTTCCATCCATCCGCCAATTGTGCTGTTTTATTCCATCCATCCATCCATCTGACAATTGTACTGTTTCATTCCATCCATCCATCCATCTGCCAATTGTACTGTTTCATTCCATCCATCCATCTGCCAATTGTGCTGTTTCATTCCATCCATCCATCCGTCCATCTGTTTGTTCATCCGTCAATGGTACTGTTTCATTCCATCCATCCATCCATCTGCCAATTGTACTGTTTCATTCCATCCATCCATCCATCTGCCAATTGTGCTGTTTTATTCCATCCATCTATCCATCTGCCAATTGTACTGTTTCTTTCCATCAATCCATCCATCTGCCAATTGTGCTGTTTCATTCCATCCATCCATCCATCTGCCAATTGTACTGTTTCTTTCCATCCATCCATCCATCTATCCGTCCATCTGTTTGTCCATCAGTCAATTGTACTGTTTCATTCATTCATTCCATTGTAGAGACTCCGCTGGTCAAAACCAGTTCGAACCAGGCTTTGGAATGTAAGTGCAAATGGCCCTACTCGCTCCAGGGCTTCTAAAAGTAGGATAACAGGGGAGCACGCCTGAGTTGGACAGATGTGGCTACAAATTTGGTTAATCGTTAACCAACTAGACAAATACGCCCTTCAAATTCTCTTCATCACGAGACTTTTGGATGACCCTCATGTGGACGGCCATGCGTTCGACCACGAGATGGACAGAATTCAGAGACAAAAGAAATGAAGGAGACTTAAGGAAAACGATTCGTATAGATGTTATAACCAAGGCAAAATTTTATATTTTGAATGACATTTATAAGTATTGATGTGCTGTGTTTATTTCAACCAACCAGGTTCATAATGTGTGATTTCACCATCATAACAGGGTGAAATTATCTGTATGTGTTTGATATGCTTCATGTTTAGTGTTGAACAAAATGATTTTTTATTTGCAATACATTGCTGTAAATGAGAATTTTGTGATACGAACTATATCCATATTGTAACATTTGATGTCAGATAGTTACAATTTTACCAGAGATTTCACCACGTGGAATTCTCTTGCAGTTGGTTAATTATTAAACTTGATAACACTGGTACGGGGCGTGGCCCCACCCTTCATCTTGCCGTTCATTGGACGACAGTGTCATGAGGGATGGCTCAGAGCAGCCGTATAAATCCTCCTTGCAGCGTCAACCATGCGCGCAGCCTTTTAGCATTAGCTGGCAGACGGCCGCTGATGCTTCTCCGCCCCTAATCGCCACCACGCGGTTAGGCCAACATCACAAACTTTTCCCTCCAAAACCTGTTAAGTTTCGCAACCGCTGAAACTTCCACGAACAGACTCTTTACGGAGTCGTTACCCAGGACAACAGCTCACTCCACTGAGTGAACCCCAGCGACTTCACAGAGAAGCCAACCTACCAGCAGCGCCACGTGTTTCCTCAAGCCATCCGGCGAAGGAAGATCAAATCAAGACTTCAACAACTCGCAAGTAACGCAACAACCGTTGTTTCTATCTGATCGGGTGCATATGCTTTTAAGCAGTGAAAGATAAGTCAATTCTCTGCTTTTGTGGTTTCTCAGGTGATTCTAAGATCTAGTACTAAATACTAGAGAGGTTGGACTGTTGGTTCAATTCATTTTGCATCCTCCGAACTGTCCGTGTGTGTGTGTGAACGTGTGTGTGCATTTGTTTGTTTGTTTGTTGTTTTGATTATTACGTAGTTAGCCTCGTGTATCGAATAGTGTAGCTCAATAAATCTTTGTTTCTCATTTGAAAGAACTGTGTGCTCGTTTATGTGCTTTGTAAGTCTCTGCCTCACGCTGCAGATCGTGTTACCTTGCTAAAATTTAACCCTATTCTGTTATGTTATGACCGGTGGCCACGGAAATAATATAGACGAGAATTAATAAATGGGATGTCTCTATTTGCGGGACATACACAGTATTGAATCTTTGATCTGATTCAATCCGACTCAATTGAGTCGAATCAATGATTCGATTCTTCAGGATCCGAGTCATTGATCTGAGCTGATAATTCCTAAATTGATCTTTTAACGTAGATTGATTTCTTACACCATCCATCCATCCATCCATCTGCCAATTGTGCTGTTTTATTCCATCCATCCATCCATCTGCCAATTGTACTGTTTCATTCCATCCATCCATCCATCCATCTGCCAATTGTGCTGTTTTATTCCATCCATCCATCCATCTGTTTGTTCATCCATCAATTTTACTGTTTCATTCCATCCATCCATCAATTGTACTGTTTCATTCCATCCATCCATCCATCTGCCAATTGTACTGTTTAATTCCATCCATCCATCCATCTGCCAATTGTGCTGTTTTATTCCATCCATCCATCCATCTGCCAATTGTACTGTTTAATTCCATCCATCCATCCGCCAATTGTGCTGTTTTATTCCATCCATCCCTCCATCTGTCCATTTGTTTGTCCGTCCGTCAATTGTACTGTTTCATTCCATCCATCCATCCATCCATCTGTTTGTTCATCCCTCAATTGTACTATTTCATTCCATCCATCAATTGTACTGTTTCATTCCATCCATCCATCCATCTGCCAATTGTGCTGTTTTATTCCATCCCTTTATCCGTCCATCTGTTTGTCCATCCGTCAGTTGTACTGTTTCATTCCATCCATATTCCATCTATCCATCTGCCAATTGTACTGTTTCATTCCATCCATCCATCCGCCAATTGTGCTGTTTCATTCCATCCATCTATCCATCCATCTGTCCATCGATCCATCCACCCATTTATCTGCCCATCCATCTATTCATCTGTTAATTTCTTGTTTTTCATTCCATCTGTCCGTTCATCCATCTGTCCGTCTGTCATATTCCAGTCTGTCAGTTCTGTCCCCCTTATCAAAGTGTGCCAGTATTTTCAGCATTGCTCTAATCATTAGTAATAGAGATGAAAGTGTCAGCTTGTTCCTCTGTGCGGCCAGCGGAGCGTCCCAGCTCTCCCTGCACAGACAGAGGCCTGAGGATCCGACACCGCGGGTTCCTCTCAAATGCAGAACAGGCTATTCGCCAAAACCCTCAGGATTCAGGCTTCATAATAGAGCCAGTCATGAGCGGGATTAACTCAGCCAATCAGAGAAACAGAGAACACAGAGGTAGAAATAGAGACGCTAATCAGCCACGAGAGCAGGTGCCACAGCAATGATTGCAAATAGAAAGGATCCACAGCTGAGAGGGGAGAAAAGCTCCAAAAATGAAAGATAATTAATGAAATCAGACCTGGCCCATGACACGAACATAATCAATCCTGTCTGATTTCACATCCTCTGAGCTGTAAATATTGCAGTGTATTTACATAACCTTCAGATATGTTTGTCTTATATGTCATTATCTCTGCTTCTGCAGACACATGATAACCCTGACTGTACTCTGTAATGTTATGATCAAATACAGTAGACCATAAGAACAGTTCATTTTAATTTATTCAGACACTACATTCAGCAGTGAGTGCTTTATGTTCATCAAACACCGTCTTACAGGGTGTAAATTCAGCGTTTGAAGAGTTTCCTAGAGTTTATCGAATATTAAAGTCAGATTTTCATCTGTTATGTGTTTTATTCATTGAATAGAACAGAGAGATGTTCACTGTGATTAAATAAAGTTTGCAGATCAGTTCCAGACAGATATTCTCTTCAGTTATAACCCAGATCACAACAGTGCTTAATCTGATTCAGATCATCACTGTGAGCTGTTGGAGGACAGTGAGTCTTCAGTTTCTGTCTGCTGCAGAATACAACTGACATTATGATTTAATGACTCCAGATGTGTATTGTGTTGAAATCATGATCAGTCCTTCATTCTTGTTTGAATCATGGGGTACATCTCAACATCTTTCCTTGTTTTTAGCTCCTCTCCCAGATTGAGCTCAGCCATTTTTTAGGAAACACAAATGCACATGAATGTGAATATTAAAGGTGCTGTATGTAAGTTTTTGAATATTCTAAAGCATAAAAATACCATAATATGTGTGCAGATATTTAAGAAACATCCCAAGTGAACATACTTGTTTAACTGAAAAACAATGTTGAAGTCAGATATTCTGCTTTGAAAATGGTTTTTCCATGCCAAATCGATGTCTTTGTTTAGCTAAAGCTTCACCTGCACAATGCCAGTTTAGCCAATTATAATTCAGCACCCCGGGTTGCCTTGTTGGAAAACAGCGTATTTCATTCATTCATTCATTCAGAAAGGCTCTGAAAGCATGCGTCCGTGAGTGAAAATGCGACCTCTGGTGGACAGTATCAGACGTCGAAATGAGACATATTCAGTTCCACATGAGGTTATTAATTAGCAAATTATATAAATATTACGAGCGTAAACATTAGGTGAGCAGGTTACATTGTAACCGCGGGTCCTAACAACATGCTTTGTGACGAGATACGCAGTAATGAGCAGTTTGGCTCTTTGCACCTGACGAAACACCAGAGAAATGTAAATACAGCCTTTCAGAAGCACGGAATATGCACTCACTCACGAAACGGTAAGGTTTAGAATCTATTTAATACATGTTAACCCTCTTTAACATCATTAAATGTAGATGCTGAATCACTCAAATGTTTAGTTCTAAAGTTCAATTTCAAACGGTTTATTGTATTTTCTAGATCTGAGGTGAACTATCTGCTGCTGCTTTCAGTAAATAGCAATACATGTCATGTAAAATGGCATTCAAACTAACACTGTTAGCATTTAGCACTGAATAAAGCACATGAGGTTTACCTGAGGTGATCACTGTCATAGTTTTCTGTTGTTCAGCTGTGAGAAGTAGAAGCCATTTCTAATATATCAATTCAAGGTGTTGGTTAGAACCAAAACTCCTTTTAATATGGAAAATATTCCCTCTATCGCGTGTCATTGCTTTTATTTCAGAATCAGAAAGAGCTTTATTGCCAGGTATGTTCACACATACGAGGAATTTGTTTTCGTGACAGAGCTTCTACAGTGCAACAGAATTACAGACAGGACTAAAAAACAGACAATAAATATATTTTAAAAAGTGAATGCAAATATACAAATTGACAAGTGTATGTACAGCTATATTACTATATACAACATAATATGTGCAGCTGTCATGTGCAAATTGGCATGTAAAGTGTGTTGTTAAGTAAGTGTATGTGTGTATAAAAAAAAGTGTATAGCAGGTAGTGATGTTGGTTCCACAATTCAAGTTCATGAGATGGATTGCCTGAGGGAAGAAACTGTTTCTGTGTCGGGCTGTTCTGGTGCGCAGTGCTCTGTAGCGTCGACCAGAAGTTAACAGTTCAAACAGGCAGTGTGCTGGGTTTGAGGGGTCCAGAGTGATTTTGGCAGCCCTTCTGCTCGCTCTGGATAAGTACAGTTCTTGGAGAGTAGGGAGGGTTGTACCAATGATTCGCTCAGCAGTCCGAACTATTCGACGTAGTCTTCGGAGGTCGGATTTAGTAGCTGAGCTAAACCAGACAGTTATTGATGTGCAGAGGACTGATTCAATGATGGAGGTGTAGAACTGTTTCAGCAGCTCCTTTGGGAGGTTGAACTTCCTCAGACGAGGACGAAGAAAGTACAGCCTCTTTAGAACACGGTTTAAATCACTCGCTCCTGTACTCAGTCTGGCAACCCGCGCTTGCGTTTGTTTTGATCCAGGAATGCAATACCTAGTTCAACCACTGGGTGTCAAATTTACATACTGCATCTTTAAGCATAAAGTTAATTCAGGAGATGAAGTGAGGATGCACAAATAAGGTTTGAGCAGCAGGTAAATGTGTTGTACATACAGATATGGCTACTAAGAACGCGCGTTTCTTCATGCGCAGTACTGCAGTTTGTCATTCGTAGTCACGCGGTTTACCGCAGCTGTAAAGGCCACATTTTCATTTTCAAAAAAAAACATTTCTGTGCTTTACGCAATAGCCACCAGGTGGCGCAAGGAACAACCGCTTTTCCATTGACTTACATTAGTTGTCATGGGTGCATGGACACTATTTGTATACAAGAGCGCTCGATTCAGCTCCCTCAGTGCCTCCAGCGGCTGGGATTCTGTATTTATTTATTTATTTTGGAGAACAAACCTGGTTTGGCTAATCGGGAGGACCGGGAGAATTCCCGGAGGGCTTGTGTCAGTAACTGTTGCAGGTGTGTAAAACATTAGTTATTCAAAATGCACCGTTATCACAGTACTGTTGTGGTCTAGTGGTCAGCACGTTGCATTATGACACCGCCAGCCCGAGTTCAAACCTCATCAGGATAATTTTTTTTTTTTTGTTAGGCTAAGACATGTAATACTGTTTGGGTTACTTATATAGGTGTACATATTTTTTTTTTATTTTTTTGTTTGCCCACCGTTACGAAGGACTGCATATCTATAAAGAAATTTGCACAGAATAAATATAGAGATATTGCCGGAAAGTACATTGTGATGTTTTAAAGAATAGGGTTGGAGATTTAGCTCCCCTTTAATGTTCTCATATTTATGAAAAACATTTGGAGTTCTAAAGTAGCTGTTTCCTTGAAAAAGACGTGATAGTGTCATTAAAAACTGAATTATTTTAATATAGTCAGTCGTGAACTGAAATGGTGTTTTGATGCATGTGTGTGTGTGTGTGTGTGTGTGTGAAAGAGCGCTCGCTTCACAGCTCTTGATGCATATTAAATGCATAATAAAACATTTTTGTATGGATTTTTCGATCCTTTGCAAAAAGAAAATTAAAAATGGCTATGACTAATTTTTTTATAGCGTATGTTTGTTTTATTTGGTTTATTTATATTTTGTTATATCCGATTTTTGTATGCTTTTCTCAACACATATTTTATCTACATCTTTATGACGCTGTTAGCTAAAATGACATAAAACAACAGTTTTTATGTCGTTCTGTTGTATTCATGTTTTGTATTATCTCCAAATTAATAAATGAATAAATACATAAACAAGCGTCATTACTCTCTTTCACTCCATTTCTTACACACCACATGCATGCACCTTTTTAACATGACAAAAACTCTGGAAAACCGATAGATTTATAGACCACCTAATTATATAAAATTATACTCCGTTAATCGTAACTATTAAGCCATAATGAAATTAATAGGAGCGAGTAACATTTCAGCTCTCCGTCCACGGACAGCGACGACATTAAAATCATTGTTACATCTCTCGATAAAACATTTCCTGATAATTTACCTTTACCTTTACCTAGTCAAATGGACAATAATATTTTTGAAGTAGCATGTTGAGCTGAGGAAAAGTAAATACGAAACTAAGTTCAAAAATAAATGGACGAATCTGCATTTATTTACTCATTTATTTATTTATTTGCATATGTACTTATGTATTTGTGCATTTATTTATTTATTTACTCATTTATTTATTTATTTATTTGCTTACGTATTTATTTATTTGTGTATTTATTTATTTACTCATTTAATTACTTATTTGTGCATTTATTTATTTATTTGCGTATTTATTTATTTTTTTGCGTATTTACCTATTTGCTTATTTATGCAGGATATTGCAGGATTTATGCAGGATATTGCCTAATCAAAACACTTCGGGAGCCGCGACGTCACTCTTCACCCTATTATTTCCTCTAAATCGCACAAAACTGGTGTCATTCGTTTGAGCTGAATTTGTGCTGGTTTGTGCTGTTAAAAAAACATTCCATCTATTTTTATTGCTTAGATATTGCCTTATCAAAACACTTCGGGAGCCGCGACGTCACTCTCTGCCCCATTATTTCATCTAAATCGCACAAAACAGGTGTCATATATTTTTGTTGTTAAGATATAACCAAAATATTTGGTTAGATTTGTACTGGTTTGTGCCGTGGAAATGAACATCAGATATTTATTCACGCACGAATATGTTATTTTCGTTTTCTCACAATTTGTGCTCGTTTGTGCTGCAAAAAAATTATTTGGCCTAAAGAATAGTGTTGGAGAATAGTGTTTCTCACACACCACATGCATGCACCTTTTTAACATGACAAAAACTCTGGAAAACCGATAGATTTATATACCACCTAATTGCATACTGTATATAAAATTATACTAAAGTTAATCGTAACTATTAAGCCATAATGAAATTAATACGAGCGAGTAACATTTCAGCTCTCCGTCCACGGACAGCGACGACATTAAAATCATTGTTACATCTCTCCATAAAACATTTCCTGATAATTTACCTTTAGTCAAATGGACAATAATATTTTTGAAGTAGCATGTTGAGCTGAGGAAAAGTAAATACTAGGGATGCACCGATACCACTTTTTTACAAACCGATACGAGTACGAGTATTTTAATTTGTGTACTTGCCGATACCAAGTACCGATACTTCATAGATTTGGTTTCAATTAAGTTTATTTGTTCGTTTTTTGTTGTTATTTGTCAAAATTCTTAGGCTGTTCCAAGCCAAAAATATACACATTGTTGATAACCCTGCAACCCAGACCTTAACGATTAAGCATGGACATTTAAAGGATAAGTTATCCTTGCCCTTATGTGTGCACGACTTCACATATTACACAAAGTGTGTGCAGTGTACGTTACCTTATGGAGTCACTCTCGTTGCATATTGGGGACGCATAAAACCCTGTTATGCATGATTCTTTCATATTCAGGAGTCCTGCCTTTGATCCGCCAGTCAGGTAATCAAAAAGTAGCTACTAGATGTTTATGGGTGGGTTGCGGGTAGATAGGATTAATAGCCATAAATACGAAACGCATACTCTCATTTTAAAAATCTGGCGACCATAATTTCACAGTGTTTATTAATAAATCTTATTTTTTATATAAAAAGTCATTAAGCAATCCTGTGCCATTGACAAGCCAACTGCAGAAAAACAAAGCAACCATCGCGGCAACCGCAGTGAGCACTTTTTCCGAAGTTCAGCTGTTCTTTTTTGCACTTGATTATTATGCGTTTAATGTTAAAAAAACAATAATGAATAGGCCTACAAGAGTGCAGCCTCCTTCCCCAATCATGTCAAGAAACACTGATGGTTACTGTCAAAGGCTACATTATTTAGGGCATTCCTTACGACATAATTCGTTTCCTTTTTAGTTTTAATATTTTGTTGAAATCTAAATGTAATAAAAGCACATCAGCACCAAGGAAAAATCAGACGCAAGACGTCATCTTTAAAATTATGACATATGAAAAAATTTGCAAATATATGAAAGAAGATTGTGATACAATAGTGAAGCATTAATTAAATCCTTACTTTCCACTGACCGCAGTAAAATACCGCATACTTGCTCACAGCTCAAACTAAAATATAATTCGCATATTTTTCTTTGACTAAATATATTTTTAAAACGAATTTCGTATATATTTTGTCTCTTTAAAGTAGTTTATACTATTTAATAATCATTTTAAATTATGTCATAAATAAATAAATAAAAAAGCGGCATGGTGCGTAGCTACAGCCGTAAAAGCAAGAGTGTATCCTGAGTGCAGGGGCGGACTGGGAAAGCATTTTCAACCGGGCAAAAGTAACTGTCAGTCAGGCCACATCTGATGCGATCTAGACAGTGAAGAGCGGGGAGGAGGCGCGGAGGCGTGTGCGGGGATGCGCTGCAGGCCAGAATCACGGTGGCAGGCTAGATTGACCGTCGGACCGTCCCGGTGCTTCGGCCAGTCCGCCCTGCCTGAGTGTGTGTGTGTGTCTTCACTGAAGCCTCTCTCTTCTGTTGGACTCTCAAAGGGGTCCACAGCATGCTCAAAAATGGGATGGAGGCACTCTGGTCAAATTAAGTTTTATTTTAGATTGAAGACAAAAGAGAAACCAAAAATAACATTTACTGGCCAGGAGAGTTCTCAATAACTCTGTCTTCTTTCAGAGATACTTCCCTTTTATACCATATCTGACTCCTTCCTCTTTTTCTCGCCTTGCTTGCGCATCTCTTCTTGACATCTCTGAAACGTGTATCGGGGCACGTACACAGTTCATGCAAACTGTCACCTCTAAGAACTTCTTCTTTTTCTGTGCACCCACACCCAAAAAACAGCATGTGCTGCACTTGCAACACTTAGCACTTCTCTATTCTGTGCAGATAATATCTTAGCTGAACCTTTAGACAGTTTCACAATAATTCATACTTTATAGTTTGATTGTTAAAGCCTTCTAATACATGGAAAATATATAAAAGTTTTATCTTAACTGAAAAACACCACAAATCCCTCTCTTGGCCTCAGAAAGAGGCCACACATTATTCTATTCAATAAATCCTTAAACTAATACAATTATGTTTCATATAGAAAGGTTTTTTTTTTTTTTTTTTTTTCTTTTTTTTTTCTCAGCCCGATATGTCCAGATGAGCCTGGGTCGAAAACCTCAGTGAGGAAAGACACCCAGACGACCCCCTAGTTGACGTATGGGCAGCCACAAACGTGTTCATTCTGGAACATCATACCGGGCTGTTATTGTACATCAACATTTCACACTATAACATTCAGAAATAAAATCCCTATAAATGCCCTATAAACCAGTGTGCTCAGACAGGACTGGGTGGGAAACCCCTGTGGGGAAAGGCACCCAGTCGGTCCCTTAATTGGCAACATTATATATTTTAAAGATTCATTATGTATTTTCCTCTAAGCCTTTTCTTAGTTATTATTTTCATAATACTACCTTAATAAATTCTGTCTCCTTCATGTTACCCGTCATCATATGGTCTCAGATGGTTCTTGACAGCACCCTGCCTTTTACTCTTTCCACAAGTTCCTTTCCTGAGTGTTTGATTTCCAGACATAGTTAGCAGTTTGCTGTGGACTGGTTTGGAGGGGCCCACATTTCCGAGGCAGACTGCTGATCTCTCACAGCGTCCCTCCATATTTGGATGCTCTAGGCCTATCAAGCATCACTGCTCCACTCCACAACCATCTCACTCAACACCTGCCTTCCTGTACAGGTGCCTGGCCTCGCGCGACAAATTCCTGCCTTAGGTTGCTCCGCTGGCCAGCAAGAGTCTTACCCGTCTTAGGAAAAATGTCTCATGGAGACCAGTAACTGCTCTTTCCCACTGTGACCTCCCTTTCAGTTTTCTGTCAGAACTTGGTATCTCTAATGTTAGGAAAACATGCACTCAAGAACCACGTGAGCCATTGAGACCACATTTTAGAGTTTAATCAATGAGACAGGTTCATTAAGTATAAAATTAATTTGAACTCCAATTATAATTTTAAGTAAAGTTTGACATCTTCACACCCATCCAATCAGCACTATGGTTCGAGCAACCACAACATGTCAGCTAAGTCAATCACAATCAAAATATCTAAGCTAAACATTTCTTCAAAGTTAAACATTTCAATAGACTCCTTTTAGACTACAGATATCTACTTAATATTTCTTATATCACACAATATATGATGAATCAGCATCTGCAAGGAAGCACAATTAATAGAGAGAAACAACATTCATAGGTGACATTCCTCCTCCTCATCATCATCTTCAGGGGTTATCAACAGAGGCATTGTGTAAGGGGGTGGGACTCCATCCTTTTTTCAATTGCAGTTACTATCACCCTGTTACACAATGACCTGATGCAAGGGATGCAGCAGCATCCACAGGTTACTATTATAGCCATAAAAGTGGCAATAGAGATCAGGATGGATGTGAACATAGTTTTATATTTACCAAACACACTAGTCAGCCAATCATCAAAGGGGTTATCTAATGTTGTCTGTGGGGTCCATACTCCTGTCCATTTTGTAACTGTATGCCACCCCCCAGTACATGGCCAATAGGGTTCAAATTTATTCGGGCTATCCTCTTTTTCACACTTACTCACTTCTAGAATGGGTGCACAGAGATCTACGTCATAGCCTCTCCAGGATGAGTCTTGTCCTTTTCAGTCAAATGCACTACACAAATCAAATGTATATGATGTGGTAGACCCTTTAACATAGTTTAATTGAATTTTTCCTTTGTAATAGCTGAAGCATTTCTCCCCATTCCCCGTTGCCCTCTTTGGTCTAGTTATCTTTACTGTGGCATTTTCCCTCTCCTGTTTTTCTATCCCCAAGATTATTCCCACTATTATCAGTGCTATTACTCCTATCACTCCCACCACTTTCCAATTTTCCCACAATTTTATCCTCATTTTTTGGTCTCAATTGGTGTTTCTGTTTCCCAATCTTCCCACGGAATTCTCAACGTTGGTATGTTTTCCCAATCTATCTGTTCTATCCACGACGTCTATCTCATGCAACAAATATTATTATACTCGACAAAATGAACGAAAAATCAAACACTGATAGGTTTACACAAAGATTTAAACAATAATAAGTTTATACAGTTTTTAGGGTAGGGTATAGATTGAAATTGTTATTTCTTGTCCTTCAAAGGTTTTCTCAATTAATTCAAGAACGTTTAAGAATTCCAATTTATCCAAGCCACACCCCAGCCGGGGTATTGATAGTCTGGTGATGTTCAATGTGTCACACCACTCTCTCATGCGTCTCAAACTGCTTTCAAAGTCCTCATATTTTGGCTTGTCTCTAGCTGCTGTTTTTGTAATCAGATGAAAAACTATTCTGTCTGTCTCGTGTGTTACTGCACAATCCCCTTTAGTTTTTTTCTGAGCTCTAACTTTATCCACCCCATATCTTTCCCTGAATTTTTTTGCTATGCCTGCTCCGACTGCACAATCTGCACTTACACAATGGGCTACTGCTTCCCCTTCTGGGGTTGTAAATAGATCCCCTTCTTTGTGGATTATCTGTAATGCTTGTGTTGGTATTGTTGGGTGATTTGTGAGATGTTGGTCTTCTTGTTGTGTGTCTCCTGAGTGTGGTTGTATTGATACTACACCTTCTACGTCTTCTCCCCCAGTCTCCCTCTCTTGGACCTGCGAAGCTAGGTCCACTCTCATCTCCTCCAGTTAGAGTGGGAGGGTCAGTGGCACAGCACTGGCTCAGGTCTTACCAAGTGTCCCCTTTTTGTGTTGGCCTGTATCTAATATACAGTTGCGCCCATGCATTGGTGTTGGTGCGTGTTCAGCTCCTACACCAATACATGCTTACACACTCCAATTAGTCAGATGTCCCCAATTAATCATCTGTTAATTAATCTCCCCTTTCGGCCTGGACCTATAGCTCCAGGCTGTTTTTACACCCTTATGTAGCCTGTCAGGTTAATCCAGCCAGCTTCACACCTTCAGCAACCTGTTCAGAAAAAAAATCTAAAATAAAACTGTTAGTTTGTTAATCTCTACATAAATGATGCACTTCCAGTTCACGTCCAAGCTGCTCCAGGTCTCCTAAGTTGCCATTCTGT
Organism: Danio kyathit; assembly: GCA_903798195.1. Taxonomy (NCBI): domain Eukaryota; kingdom Metazoa; phylum Chordata; class Actinopteri; order Cypriniformes; family Danionidae; genus Danio; species Danio kyathit. The sequence goes on from CAIGQS010000297.1 coordinate 30,858, forward strand.
AAACAATTCAAAAGTCATTAATTACATTATTTTGTTCCATAATGATCTAATATCCCTTAATGTGAATTTTTATGAGGCCTCTTATCCAATTCAGTTTGGTCTGTGCACAGATTTTTTCCAATTATGTTTTCAAATTTGTATTCATTATCTCTACCTTTCCCAGTGATTCTTAGTCTTACATCATCCCTAAAATCATGTTTCAGGCCCAGTGCCTGCTCCACTAATTAAAAATATTAATTTTTCCACTGTTTACCATTATCTAATCTAATTTTCCTACAAAAATCTATTTGTTTCAACATCAACATAACACTTAATCACTTAATTTAAGTCTATAGTCCTTATTAGTCTTATTAACATGTATTTTACAGTTACCAGTTTACTGTTATTTAGAATGGCTTATTGGTTATTGGCGATCTCAGACACCACTCATCCCAATATTGTGGCCTGTCATCTACTCACCTATAATTTTATTTACATCCTCTAAATCTAGTTCCAAAAGTGTCATAACACCTGCTTAATCCCAATCAATTAGGTGTCCACTATTTTTCAGCAAGTATAATATGCTAAAAATTAACATTACTTTAGATAATTCATTTTCTCCTCTATCTATTAATCCGTTTGTTGTATTCATTTTTATTATTTTCCTTCTGGCTACTAATTATTTTCTTTGAAATTCTCAGTCTAGTCTACAGTTTTGATATACTTTTATAAGCTGCCTAAAGTCACTTGATATTCTTATTAGTTTCTTTCAGCTGTATTTTTGACTTCTTCACCATTAGTCATTAATATTTTCCTTTTACTGATTTCTTCACCTGATTACCTTTAAAAGAAAATCGGTTTTCCTAAACTCTCGTATTCTTTTTGTTTCAATTCCTCTTTTAGTATACTTTAGAACTATTAACTTTTAACTGATAATGTAAGTTCATTTCAATTTTTTATGTTTCAATCTCTTGTATTTAATAATCATACAATAATAAATTATTTTTTATAACCTTATCTCTTTCTCTCTCTTTATAAATATTTTAAACATATTGTAATATCTTTTAAACTTCTCTTCTATTTTCCTTTTTCTATTATTCCATAATTTAAACTTCTTTAATTCTTAGCTTTTAAGTTTTCCTTATACATTTTTTCTTATTTGGTTATTAATTCTTCAGTTAACCAATTTCAAACAGTCAAATTTTCTTCTCTACTTTTTCTCTTCATCAACCGAAGACTCTCAATTTCATCTCTTTGCTGTTTAACAGCTTATTTTTCTCTATCGCTAAGTCATTTCCTCATTTTTCTTCTAATGTATCTATTCTAATGTTTCTTTAGTAGCTGGTCTTTATGTTGTATTTTATTTTCTCTGTATCATTCCCTATTATTATTAATATTATTTATTTATTCTTTTTCTAATCAACAAACAAACTGATCTATTGTCTTAGTCATACTCATTTATTTAGCAAATTCATTTCTTTATTCATATATTTATTTGTATAGCTTCAAGTTCCATTTCAACACATATAACTATATTAAGCATATCTCTCATTATTTCTTCATTTCACTTGTCTTTTTATACTGTATTGTGATAGATCTGTTTATTTAGTAACTTATACTATATCTTTTATTATTATGTCAAAGTCTATCATTATTTGATCACATATTTTTACTATACTCTTTTAATATAATTTACTCTCTTCTGCCTCTACTTCAACTGTTCTTCTTCTCATGAAAAAGGCATGGCTCCTTTTTTCTAACTTCCTTTTTGTTTCTGCCTAGAGCACTTTCCTCTATTTTGCTCCTCGTCTGTTTTTCTATAGCTGTTCCAACAAATGCCAAAATCATGCCACAATACAAAATTACAACTTCTTTTCCATTTCTTACTACCACAGCATCCTTTTGGCCCACTTTTGACATGTGCTTTAAACTTGTTTGTAAGACTCAAATTCTCTGTTTCTCAAGATTGTAATCAATTTTACTGTTCAATCATTTCACGTTTACACACTTCCCAATTCTTGCATGCGAGTTTTCATATCTTTTGGTTCAGTCTGAATTTTTACTATTTCGATCATTTTGTCGACTTTTACTCTTCACATTCTTTATCAAATTCACCCTCCATGATTTCTTCGCGCGTTAGATGTTTCTAGTTCTGTTTCCTACTCTATTCTAAACCCTGGTTTTCTCTAATAACCTTTTTCCTGCTAAACCCTAATCTTATTATTTTATTTTATTTTTTATTTTTTATTATTTTTTTTACTTTTTCTCTGGGACCCTATGCAGTGACCCAATTTTCTTCCCTAACCATACCTTCACAGGGAGAAGGATTTCCTCTATACAAAGACAATCGCTTATGTCTAAGTCCCTGGTATTAAGAGTCTTCTACCTCCGTCGATAATAGGATTGCTCTTAATCGTTACCTCCTAGGGGAAGACGATTTCTCGAAGTTCCCTTGCGCAGAAAAATCGCCCCTATACCATATACCTTATAGGGATAAGGATTTTTCTCTGAATTCTAGCAATTCACCCTAAATCTTCACTCTATCGCGCGTCACACTCAACTTCTCAAAACTTCACAAAATTTCAATTTTAACATATTATTTCTGGTTTCTCCTTCACTTCGCATCAGGATTTACTGGATTCAACACTTCATTTATAGTAATCAATCGCAGAATTTATTTAAAAAGGTTTCTGCTCACCTTATTTGATAGGCGCCTTTGTGTTGAATTCAGTTCATCCCTCTATACTAAAATTCCTCCTTTTCCCATCACGTCGGCAGGTCACCAAAATTGTTGGACTCTCAAAGGGGTCCACAGCATGCTCAAAAATGGGATGGAGGCACTCTGATCAAATTTCAAAGTTTTATTTTGACAGCGACAAGAAAAACCATAATAATATGCTCTGCGCAGGAGAGTCTTCAGGAACGACTCGACTCTGTCTTCTGTTTCCGTAACACAACTCTTTATACCCCAGTTTTGACTCCTTCCTCATTGTCTTTTCTTGATGATTGACCTTTTAAGGCAGATGCTTCACCTTCTTCTTGTCTCCTCTTGACAATTGTCCTTTTAAGGCAGATGACGTAGACAGCTCGTACATCATGTCACTTTCTTAGAATCTTCTTCATTCAGACACCTACACCCAAAAAACAGGATGTGCTGCACTTGCAACACTTAGCACTTCTCTATTCTGTGCAGATAATATCTTAGCTGAACCTTTGGACAGTTTTACAATAATTCATACTTTATAGTTTGATTGTTAAAGCCTTCTCATACATGGAAAATATATAAAAGTTTTATCTTAACTGAAAAACACCACAGTATCTGCGTTTTTTTTCATTAGGAATGGAATGTGAGAATAAAAGATGGATCAGTGCAGCGGCAGCAGTAATGCAATTGATGTGATTGTCTGTTGTGGTGAAGGAGCTGAGACGAAAGGCAATGTTCTCAATTTACCGCTCAATCTAGGTTCCTACTCACACCTAAGGTCATGACTGAAAGGACAAGATCTCGGATACAACCGGAAACATTTTACAAAGTGTTATGACCCACTTGTTTGAGTTGCAACATAAAAGAGAGATGAGCCAACAAAATAGCCTGAATGCAAATTATTTATTACAAAATGTAACTCATAGAACAATCAATCAAAGCAACCAACAAATGTCTAGGGATAATAATGAAGATAAAGATCTTATGATATAATCACAACAACACTTTAACTACATGATATAAGTAATGCAAAACAAAACCATAAGGTTAAAGAGTCAATGAGATGGCAGGTCTTGACATGAGGACTCCTGAGTAGCCACAGCGTCCTGGGGTAGCTAGCACAACAACTTTTATATACCCATTGAGGAGTAATGCAGGCATCCAATCAGGATTTACCACATACTCCAATCTGGAGTCTTGGGATCATCACAGTGTATTAATATTGTAAAACTTAATACCTGTCGCTCTGCCTAAATCATAAAATATACATCAAGTTTGTATTCTACTCAAAAAAGTAAATGTAGTAAACTAGAAATAGTATTGAACCTAAAAGTAAAGAAAATGTATTAATATAACAAGCAACACAGGACAAATGAATAGGCTTTCTAAACTTGAGGCCCTGGTAAACTGCAAACGAACCGTCCTGGAGCTCCACCTTCTTTGATGTGCGGTGTCTTCCCAGTGATTTGTTTCTCATTCAGGGAGTCAGACAGAGAACATCATCCAAACCAACACTAGCTACATGAATACACTGGAGAGTGGAGTACAGATGTATCCACACCTGTACAATCACTTGCAAAGAGATTTTAAGCCGCAGAGGTGCTGTTTGCCAGATGTTTATGAAACTGTTCTTCTTTCAGCCGCCGGCATAGTTTATGGTAACTAATGAGCGCAACACGTTTACAACCCCACCTACTGCACTGTAGGAGTGTTGAAAAACAGTATACCGTCACTCAGCCTTTTCAAACATTATTCAGACATGAAACATCCTGTGCGCATGAGAAAATGTTTTGCTGCAGTCATGTCATGTGCAACTTTTTGTCCATGTGTTTCTTAAGCTGCGCCGAATGAGCGAAACTCTGTAGACACTGATGAGATCTGTACGGTTTCTCTCCAGTGTGAATCCTCTTTTGTGTTTTCAGATGTGTTAACTGATTAAACCTCTTGTCACAGTGTGAACACTTGTATGGTCTCTTCAGTGTGAATCGTCTGGTGCGGTTTAAATTTTGGAGCTTTAATAAAAGTCTTCTCACACAAAAAGCACATATACTCTTTCACACCAGTGTGGGACTTCATGTGTTCATTAAGGCTTGCTCATCGGTTGAAACTCTTCCCACACTGAGTGCATATGAATGGTTTCTCTCCAGTGTGTTTTCATGTGTTTATTAAGGTCTGAGGAGTTGTTGAAACTCATCCCACACCGAAGCTGTGGTTACACTAGAGTTTGAGCATGTTAAATTCTGTTGTACAGCGCAGCGAAAAGGGTCGGGATTAAACAAGGTGATTAGACATTAAAAAAGTGAGCGATTGGTCCATATTTTAAATTTCTGTCCAGAGAGGTCATGTTTTGGTTTTCGATTGGTCTTACACAGTCAAGTGATGCGATTTCGCAGGTCAGAGTTCACCAAGCTTGAACTTTGCAACGCAGTGAACTGCAAAACTTGACGCACAAACTTGTGTTTCGGGTTTGACACATTCTTTTGCTTATGAAAGGAAGTCTATGGGGAGAAAATTTCAGTGTGACCGCGGCTTAAGTGAAAGTGAATGGTTTCTCTCCAGTGTGAATCCTCATGTGTTGATTAAGGTGTGATGATTGGCTGAAACTCTTCCAACACCGAGCACATGTAAATGGTTTCTCTCCAGTGTGGATCCTCATGTGTTGATTAAGGGATGATGATTGGCTGAACCTCTTTCCACACTGATTGCATGTGAATGGTTTCTCTCCAGTGTGGATCCTCATGTGTTGATTAAGGTTTGATGATTGGTTGAAACTCTTCCCACACTGGGTGCATTTGAATGGTTTCTCTTCAGTGTGGATCCTCATGTGAATCTTAGGATCGCATTTTCTTTCAAAACTCTTTCCACACTGAGGGCAGGTGAAATGATTCTCTTCCCTCCTTTTCAAAATACCATCAGTCTGTAAATTAGTTTTTTCCTCAATTTTGACATGATGTTCCTCCTCTTTACTTCCCTCATTCTCTTCAATTAGGTCTGAAATAAATAAATAAAACATTAGTTTATATTAAGTCTTAAAAACTCTGAAAAGTGAAAGGACACTGGAAAACATTGGCTACACACACTGTAATTTTGATGCACATTAAATGTCAAATAAATCAGATCATATTTTGTTTGGTCCATTAACGTGTACACATTTAAGCAGATTCAATTCAATTCATCTTTATTTATCTAGTGCTTTCACAATGTAAAGTTTTTGGGGGTTAAAAAGTTCTGGGGTAACAGCTGAACAAACAGCTGAATATTTGCCTCGTAGACATGAGACAAACCTGCACAGCATCTGCATAAAGGCTGGAATGTGCACCTTTGCCCTTGTGTGCTGTTGGGTCATTTTCATCCATTCTGGGGTGAGTTTGGGGCTTAATTTGGCCAAAACTTTCTCTGTGTTTCAGCAAATGGACTGATATTTCAGGACATCTTATTTTGTCATATTCTGTGAAAATGCTTTAAAATAAAAAAAATTTAAAACCTCAATACACTCTGGGCAAATTTACTCCCTTTTCGTAATATTCATGGCTGTTTTTTCTCCATTGGCCTCTATTATCACAAAATATTTTTCATTGCAAAGCCATGACAGCATATAATCATGCGTTAATGATTGTTGGTGTTATCTGTGACGACAGTCAACATTGTGTAATTGGTCTCCACCCATTGTACTGCAAAAAGGAAATGGGTGAGAGTATAAAAGAAGAGGAGGAGATTTGAAGAGGGCAGCATTATGTGGTGTGCGGAAGAAAGAAAAGTTGACTGAACTGTTGCAGTGCGGGGAAACGAGTAGAGAAACCGGGTCAAGACGAGCAGTGTAAACTTAACGACTGGCTGTGAGAAACAAAAAGCGAAAATACGTATCGAAGCAACGTAGCAAAGACCGCTGTCTTGTTACTGAAATGCTCGTGACGTCTGTGAACGAGTGCGTCACCAAAGACTTCAGTGCAGTGTGTCCTGAACAAAATCAACTTACCGAATTATCTCGCTGGCATGGAGTCAGCTGCCGAAAGCCTTCATCCCGCTATCTACAGTGTCAGAGTTTCCTGTTAGGTACCCATGGCTGCTACTCAACGGCTGGGTTCGTCGACCTCAACCTACTCATCCACACCTCCACATTCACCATTTCCCTCTCATTTCCCTTGACCCCTCCGCTCCGTGGGTAAGTAGCAAAAGTTTTTGTTTTCTATGCCCAAATTCTCTTTTTATTTAGTTTTCTCTCTGTACTATTATTATCATTATTATTTTTCCCCTTTTTCAAACCTGACGAATATGCTGGCCTGAAATCATTTGCATTTGAGTTATAAGTGCTGAGGGTTTTGCGTTTCATTGTGATTATTGTTTGTTTTGGACTTCCGGTTGGAGCGGCGCCATGTAAAGACGCAAACTGTTGAGGTCCTCAAATGAAACTTAAAATTTAGCTTAATATTGCTCTTATCCTAAATACTATTATCTTAAACCTACCTATACTGGAAAATAAGCATTTAAGTGTCGGAGTCTAGCTGTTCTGAGCGTAATTCAACTTGAATCTGGATGAATTAAGACCGAAGCAACCATAGGGAGGCGGAATCCGCTACTAGCCTCCATGCTAATGCTAACCCCCAAGTGCAAGCTGCATCTAAGATAGAGACGGCTCCGGCGAGTGATAACAGTGGAGTCCTTCAAGCTATTGATACACTAGAGGGCGATCTGATTGCAAAAATTGAAGGAAAGGTCGTTGCACAGTCAAATGAACTTTGAAATCAAATTGACCAGCTTCAGAAAGAGTTAAGCAATGCTGTAGAGCACATTAACGCCACAGTGGAAGCAGCGGAAGAGCGAGTGACTGGTCTGGAGTCTGTGTTGGGTGGATACTCTGACTCTCTTACTACTCTGGCAAAAGAGTTTAGAATCGTGAAAAAGGAGCTGGCTCTGCTGAGACTGATACGAGGATCTTGAGGAGAGGTCTCATTGCTCAAATCTCCGCATTATGGGAGTTAAAGAAGGACGGGAGCACGGCAGACACGTGACGGAATTTGTGGCCAACCTCCTGAAAGATACCCTGAACCTCGAGAAGACTCCACTTCTGGACCGGGCACACCGCACTCTACGCAGCAAACCAGTGGACGACAAGGAACCGGCACGCGCCTTCATGATTAAATGCCACTACTTTTCCGAAAAAGAGGATTTTTTGAAGAAAGCCCTTGAAATGAAGGAAATCCCGACAGTACACTGGGCTGTCAAAGACAATACAAATGTTAATGTCACTCTCCGGTTAACTTTTAAATTACCACTATAGCACATGTTCGTTGTTGTTATTTCTAGTTCTCAAGTATATTTTGTCAATAATGGGGTAGCTTTGTAGTAAAACATCCAGAGCTGTTCAAATTGTTTTGTTTCATACGTGAGGTCCCACATAGTAAGCTAGTTAAGAGTGGGAGTAGCTGGAAGTGTGTGCAAGTTTACACGCAAGATTTCAATATTGTGTTGTTTCGTGTTTATAAGTGTATGTGTGATCACCCCTTTTTTTTTTCTTTGCTCTCTCTCCCCCACACTCCCCTACATACAAAACCCACAGATAACTTTCGGATGCTTCTGATAAATGTTTTCGACAGCGCTACATAAAAAGGGTGGAGTAAAGACAAACTTTACCAGTTGAAATGTGCGGGGGCTAAATCACCCAGTGAAACGAAACAAGGTGTTCGCATATCATAAGTTAAAATCTGATATTGTATAATTACTGGAGACTCATCTGTTGAAAAAAAAAGATTATTCTAAACTTAATAGAGGAGGCTATACAGAGATATATCATTCCAACTTCAATAGCAAAAGTAGGGGTGTTGCTGTACTCATACATAAGAATGTACATTTTGTTATGGACTCAAATGTGTTGGATAAAAATGGCAGATACGTAATAATAAGGTAAAGTTTTTAACATGTCTGTGGTCCTGGCCAATGTGTATGCTCCTAATAGGGACAATGAACAATTTTTTAGTGATTTTATTTTCAATTTTGCCTAGTCTCGACACACACGATTTAATTTTAGGAGGCATTTAAATTGTGTTTTGCACCCAATTTTGTACCGCTCTAGCCCTTTGAGTAATACATTAAGTCAGTCAACACTATGTATCAACTCCTTTCTTCAGACATATGGTGTAAATGACCCCTGGAGATTTAAATATCCAACTTCCAAGCAATTTTCCTTCTATTTACCTGTGCATCAAACCTATTCCAGGATTGACTATTTTCCCCTGGACAAGCAGTTACTTCCCTTACTGTCAGAAGTGGAGTATGGTTTTCATTGTGACATACACCTTTTTGGTGCTTCCTTTGGTTACTCTACTATGTAACCATAGCTTTCTGCCACAAGTAGATGTCATCAGGTGGTTCTCTTGGTTGGTTTCTGCCAAGCTAACCTCCCTGTTGTGCAAGGTATTTGCTGAAACATGTCTCGGAATCACTCCCCCCCTCCATGACATCAGCTGTTATAACAGTACTTCTTAAAAAGGATAAGGATCCACTTAAATGTGAATCTTATGGTCCGATCAGCTTACTCTGCTGTGATTATAAGATCCTGGTTAAAGTGCTGGCAATTAGAGTGGAGTCAGTCATGAGTAGGCCCACACGGAATCTGCGCGCGCAGAATTCCGCAGATTTCCTGCCGATTTTCCGCAGATTTCCGCAGATTTTTAGCCCATCATTAATTCTGTTTATTTACTTACAGTTAAATATTTACAGTTAATCTCATTGGATTTGCATTTTAAACATTAAATAAAAGTTTAAAAGATTATATTTTTATTTACATATTAAGGTTTTAGTTATGATACTCCCAAAATAATTCCGCAGAAATCCGCAGATTTTTACCAAAATTCTCCGCAGAAATAGCAAAAAACGTCCGCAGATTCCGTCTGGCCCTGGTCATGAGAAAGATAATTCACCCAGATCAAACTGGTTTTATTGTTGGGAGACAGTTATCTTACAACCTTCGTCGCTTATTTAATATTATTTATTCACCTAAAAATAATACCAATCCAGAGAGATCTTAATTTCCTTTTCATTTGATAGAATAGAGTATATCTATTTATTCAAAGCGCTTAAAAAATTGGCTTTGGCCCTGAATTCTGTTCCTGGGCTAAAATTTTATATTCCAGGTCCCAAGCATCCATTTGAACAAATAACATAATTTCTAAATGCTTTCCACTCTCTAGGGGAATGACACAGGGCTGCCCTCTGTCCCCTCTGCTCTTTGACATTGCCATCGAACTTCTTGCAACCGTATTAAGGAACTCAGATGGCTTGCAAGGAATTTTCAGAGAAAATTTTTTTTATTTAGTCGCACATGTGTGCGATTTATTTTTTCTAATAATTCACTCGGCCACGGTGAAACAACATGCTCTTCACACTAAGTTAATGTGTATTACGTTAGAAATCTATTGTGACTGTAGCACACACAGGCGCGATCAACAACAGCACTTCTCTAACGTTACTGCTTTATTCACAGTCTTTACAGTGTTTTGAATACGCTGCTGATCAACGCAAGGCACCGAATGGTTTACAATTCATTTCATGGCAACATTTACAATTCGGTCATGGCATATCATGGTGTATTTAGTGTGAGACCCAATTCAACACCAGCACTTCCACACATAGGACTTTACCTGGGCGGCCTGGTTCTGTGTTCGCGAGAAACTGAGAATACTCCGCCACAGACTCACATGCTCTGCTGCTGCAGACTCACAGAGAAGCGCTGGATACAGAACTACCTGTTCTTTCTGACTTTGGTACGGGGACACACGGAAAAGAAAAGCCTTTTACTAAATAGACTAACCCAGCTCATTATTTAGGGTGACAATACATCCTATTTTTCCGGGACAGGTCCTCTTTTTGGGCCTTCAAAATGCATTCGGCCGGGATTTCTAAATCGCCTAAATGTCCCGGATTCTGTTTTTGCTTTCTATAGCTGCATTTTGCATTACTTTACACGCACTTTGGCTCGGTGCGTCTCAATCTCTCAGCAGCAGAGAGAGAGAGTTTAATAGAAAGGATGGTGTTACTTTGGGGCAGAAGGAAACTTTAATTCATAAAGGCATTCCCATATTCAGCTCTTCTTTAAAAAGACCAGAAAGATAAAGTGCTCTGATAAACAGTGTCAGCTTTGCACATGAGTTTGTAGTTGTGTCTTTCTTTACATTTGTCAAACTTTTCCCATGTGGGCAGTAGGGTGGAATTGGTGGAATATATTATGCAAATATATTAATTTTGATAAATAAAATGATTCTTAAAAAGTCACATTGTTTTATGTGCTGTGGAGAAAAGGTGTGTTTCAATCTAGCTACTGCAAGTATATTTATATTTAAGATGACATGTACAAGATATATTATTATCAAATTAATAATGTTTTGTTTAGGAGCATTGATACAGCCATTATCTTCTTATGATACAAACACAGATTAAACTGATCTGGTCATGTGAATGTTTGCACTAACTATACTGCACATTTTTATTAACTTAACAATAACTTCTTAACAACTCTCTATTTCTGCTAGATAAAAAATTGAACAAAAAGCTGTCTATAGGCATGTCTACAACTGAAGACTTGAATCAGATCAGTCTAGAGAGGCCTTCATTCATTCATTTTCTTTTCTGGCTTAGTCCCTTTATTAATCCGGGGTCGCCACAGCGGAATGAACCGCCAACTTATCCAGCATATGTTTTACACAGCGAATGCCCTTCCAGCTGCAACCCATCACTGGAAAACAACCATACACACTCATTTGTATTATCCGCTGCATAAAACATTTGCTGGATAAGTTGGTGGGTTTTTCCGCTGTGGCGACCCCGAATAAATAAGGGGAACTAAGCCGAAAAGAAAATGAATGAATGACTTTGCAACATCAAGCAGCATTAGGCATGGGCCAGTATAAGATTCTGACGGTTTGATAACCTTGAATAAAAATATCACAGTTTCACTGTACTGTGATTACTGCTCTAAAATATATTCTTTTTAAATGTCTGGATAAAAAAAACAAACACTTTCTCCCTTTGAACACAATATAATTTCTTTTGAGAAACTTTTAAAATATTTTGGAGCAGTAAACATGTCAGGCTGAATAATTCAAATTAATCACTGACTTCTGCTGTCTTCATTAGTTTCATAAACACAGATTTCTTTACAATTTAAAACAGCATCTTTGGATATCTTTTCTGCTGGAGATACTGTTGTCCTAAAAAAACTTATAACAAAACGTTAAAAAAAAAACTTACATATACCGTAGGGACGGTACAGCAGAAAATATTGGCGGTTTTAAAACCTCGACTTTTTTCAAATCGCGGTATACCTTGAAATCGGTTATCGTCCCATGCATAAGCAGCATAACACTGTTTTTAGGATCTAAAAATTCATTCTTTAAAAAAAGTCTCAAGCAAAAAGATTCCAATGGCGACTCCTGCTGGTACATAAAGAATATGGTCAATATTCAGAGAATTTCTGATGAACTTTACATTCAAATGTTTGCATATCATCAGCATGCTGTAATCCATTTCTTAAGCAGCAAAAGTCATTTTTAGACTAGTTTGTTGGCCAGTTGTAGTCAGTGCAATGCTAAACGTTATTGTTCCACTATAATTTGTTTGTTTTGTCTCTCGTCGTCCCACAACATCATCATATAGTTTAGAATACTGTACAATGTTTTAGGATAATTCATTATTTTAGTGTCCATTTCATTCAGCATGTTTAAAACTGGGGGCATCCAGGTTCTAACATACTTTAAACCAGGGTTTCTGCAGGTTTCACCAAGTTAAATGTAAGACTTTAAAAGACATTTTTAAGACCATTATGACTAAATTTTTTATAGCGCCAGTGCTCAAGGACACTTTACAAAAACAGTAGGAGAATAAGAAAAGCAATAATCTTAAGAAGGTAGAGAAAATGGGAGACTAATAATACATAAAAGAATGACAAAAGACATGAGAACAAGTAACAAGAAAGAAACTCATTCCTGTGTTTCAATGAGTGCTTATGTGCATTTAGGAGAGCTAGGCGGCACACTCAGGGCTCCAAGATGGATTTAATTTAGTATTCTTATTATTAAAATATATCTGAATGAGAATCAAATGACTGAGTTGGTCTTTGAGAATGAAAATCAACCTGTTTGTTCCTGCAGATCTTCCTGTTTGACTCTGAAAGTTTCTTCAATCTTCACATCTTCACTCTCCTCTTTAATAAACGCCATCTTTATAACAGTGTAGAGATCAGTCGCTTCAGCAGGAGCTTTTCTCTGTGTTTGGACACTTTATCCTGTTTAAAATGAACAAAACAATAAAAAATGTTCAGTTTAAAATGAATAAAACAATGAACAGAAACAAAATAACTTCTCTTCAACACTTGCTTCAACAGTTTCTTTACTGTATATGAGAGTAATTAACAACAAGAAATCAGGTAAAAGAGTAAGTCAGAGCAAGAAACAATAGCCACAAATGAGCTGATTAAAACTAGTAACGTTACTCCATTTCTTATATATAATGATGAATACTTAGAACGGACTGACATTATGCTACTTAATTAACTAAACCTTTACAACACTTATTACACACATTTATGTTGCTTTTATAGTCCTCATTACTCTGAGTAGTACTATTGTCAACAGCAGGTACATAATTTAGCATCGTGTGAAAAACTTTAATCAATCCGTTTATATCTGTGTAAAAGCTTTAAAACAAACCTTTCTCCAGTCGAATAACAGTGCAGGAGCGGCGCGGGCTTATGACGTCACACGCCACGCCAAAATAAAAGTCTTTTTAGTTTAGGTTTTTTTTGCCCCTTACTGTTGCAGTCATGACTTATTGATACATTACTCCCTCGTTTTCCACTTTCACGCATACACAGACAGACACACATATATTCAGCATTATTGGAGTTGATCAAAATCTTTACTCTAAACATTAAGACAATTTTGAAAAACTTTTTTTAATCCACTAAGACTAAGTGTTTAATGCAGAAAATCCAAACATTCTAAACAAATAATCTGATAAGTGTTTTGAGCTGAAACTTTACAGACACATTCTGAAGTCACAAAAGACTTATCTTAAATCTTGAAAAGGGGTAAAATGGGTGCCCTTTAAGTAAAAAGTACCCATACTACTTGTTTTAGTTTCACTAGCTGGGTCATTATTTAGACTAACGCTAAACATGTAACATTACCTAGAGATTAGCTGCTGCGTCACCGGAGGGCAAACAAGACTAAAAAACCAAACTGGAAAGTTTTAAATGTTTAAGTGGATCACATTCCAATGTAATGTTATGATTTGCTTGTTAAGATTAAGTCAGACACATAAACATTAATTTATTACATGAAACATTACATTTATTACATTAATAAACAACATAATGCCCATGTAAAGAAAATAAATTGGTAAATTGCAACTTCCATATTTTTTTAAATTAAAAATAGGCTATTTGAAAACTTTACTAGCTAATGTTTGTAGCTAGTTTATGTATGTGCTGTTTCCATGTTTGGATAGGTTTGGATTACTGCAAATAATAACAAATATTTAGGCAAAATCTGTTATCAATACCACCCTTTAAAATGAGGTTCATTAGTATTTTCTCCTCTCTTCTAGGTTACAGCAGCTGAGTTAACACAGGTGTACCACACTATTAAACATAACATCAGCTATAACAGTACTGCAGAGTTGTAAAAGAGAAAGACTGACTGCATCTGATCTTTTTACACAGATTTCAATATAAGACAGTTTATCTTAATGTCCAAGTGTTCATACTTGAAAACATATTTTAAGTTGCGATTTACCACCACTGGCATGCTATCGGGCCTGTGATTGGGGATGTGGCCCCCGCTGAAGTATGTGTCCCTTATTTTTTTGTATTAAAAGTGGTAACCCTAGCTGCGCGTGGCCGCGTGCGCCGAGTCCTCCGATGATACCATGGTAACCACCAAAAACGTTGAATATTGGGTGAAGCCATGACGTTAATTCAACATACAGATCATGATAAAAAAATATCAACGTTGATTTGTATAAGGATTTCTGTAACTTTTTTTTTAACCATTTATCATTCAACATTGTTTCAACTTTGAGGCAACTGATGTTTTTTCAACTGCATTTCAACATTGAATTCTGGTCATATGCAGGCTGTTTCTCAACCGTTGAACATTAAACGTTGTGTCAAAATTATTTTAACGTTAAAAACACATCTGACCTTATTTCAACCTTATTTTAACCATATTTCAACGTTGAAGGCCAGTCGTATGCCGGGCGACGCAGTGGGTAGCGCTGTTGCCTTACATCAAGAAGGTCACTGGTTCGAGCCTCGGCTAGGTCACTTGGCATTAGTTTGCATGTTGTCCCCGTGTTCATGTGGGTTTCCTCAGGGTGCTCAAGGTTTCCTCCACAATTGACCAAGAGTGTGGATGTTTCTTAGTGATGGGTTGCAGGTAGAAGGGCATCCGCTGCATAAAACATATAAGGTTAACTTGGTGGTTCATTCCACTGTGGCGACTCCAGATTAATAAAGAGACTAAGCCGAAAAGAAGATGAATAAAGGAATGAATGAATGAGCAAAGTTTAGTCTAAAATACTGCAAGGCGTTTCATAAATATAACAAGTTGTGAATAAAACAATGAAATAACTTTAAAAGTTACGATTTATTTTTTTTCTCTTTTGCTTTTGCAAGTTTATGTTTTACCTTTTTTTTTAAATTAAAACTATTTTCCCCTGCCCAGTATTGTAATAAAAAAAATCAAAAGAAAATCTGTGGCTACATGTGGCCCTGCAATATATAGCTTGAGGTAAGGACATTGTATAATGAATATCATTATGATTCTCGTATTTCCACGTGTTAAAGCGGGGCAGACGCCTTCACTAACTCGAGCTTACTGCACATTTCTTGTTTTTCTACTAATAAAGACGCAGACACGCCAAACTGCTATAACAGCATATAGCAAAAATAACACACAAAAACATGAAATATATTTAATTTGTTCAAAGGCCTAATTTATTTCTTATTTTGAGGAATGTATTTGTTATTTAGGTGGTTCATTCCGCTGTGGCGATCCCACATTAAAACCAAATGCGGAAAGTGGCGTTTCTCCCGAACCGTCTTCATGGCACCCAAGCTGGGCGGACAACAACAAAAGGCCGACATCGCAAAGATAGCGGGTCAGCGCCGAATTAATCAAGAGGACTTTCTCGGGGCCATCCCCCTCCGTGACCACCATTCCTTTCCCACCGAACACCGTGACGAAAGACAGCGACGCCTGCTTCAACTGGCAGCTCTCGCACCGGTGAAAGTCAGACTTCTCTCAGAACTCCGCCTGTCTGAATTGGCAGCCGGAACAGCGTCGCTGGATCGTAACTTGAATGCCCTTAAAGCTGGCGCTTAAAAGCACCCTTGGTTTTGCCTCTGGCCGCCTCCCCACTGCTCTCCTCCACGTCAGCGATTTCCTCCACGATGCTGGAAGGACCCGTGGTCAGACAGATGCTCCCGTCCCTCTCCCGCGTCACGACGTTCCTGAAGGCATACGATATGGAGCACTCAGCCACGTTGACAAAGGTGTCCCAAAGTGTCAGCTTAATTTCACCAGTGACGTCGCTGACCCATATTGGACTCTCAAGGGGTCCACAGCATGCTCAAAAATGGGATGGAGGCAAGTTTTATTTTGACAGCGACAAAAAAAACCACAATAATATGCTCTGCGCAGGAGAGTCCTCAGAAACGACTCTGTCTTCTGTTTCCGTAACACATCTCTTTATACCCCAGTTTTGACTCCTTCCTCATTGTCTTTTCTTGACGATTGACCTTTTAAGGCAGATGCTTTAGAGCACGTAGACAGCTCGTACATCCTGTCACTTTCTTAGAATCTTCTTCATTCAGACACCTACACCCGAAAACAGGATGTGCTGTTCTCAGCAACCTTTAGTACTTCTCTAATCTGTGCACATTAAGATGCCATTTAACACTTTAGGCAATTTTACAGTAATTAATACTTTATAGTTTGATTGTTAAAGCCTTCTCATACATGGAAAATATATAAAAGTTTTATCTTAACTGAAAAACATCACAAATCCCTCTCTTGGCCTCTGAAAGAGGCCACACATTATTCTATTTAATAAATCCTTAAACTAACACAGTTATGTTTTATGTAGAAAGGTTTTTTTTTTTTTTTTTTTTCTCAGCCCGATATGTCCAGATGAGCCTGGGTCGAAAACCTCAGTGAGGAAAGACACCCAAGCGGCCCCCTAGTTGATTTATGGGCAGCCACAACGTGTTCATTCTGGAACGTCATACCGGGCTGTTATTGTACATCAACATTTCATACTATAACATTCAGAAATAAAATCCCTATAAATGCCCTATAAACCAGTGTGCTCAGACAGAACTGGGTCAGAAACCCCTGTGGGGAAAGGCACCTAGTCGGTCCCTTAACTGGCAACATTATATATTTTCTTAGTTATTATTTTCATGATACTACCTTAATAAATTCTGTCTCCTTCATATTACCCGTCATCATATGGTCTCAGATGGTTCTTGACAGCACCCTGCCTTTTCCTCTTTCCACAAGTTCCTTACCTGAGTGTTTGATTTCCAGACATAGTTAGCAGTTTGCTGTGGACTGGTTTGGAGGGGCCCACATTTCCGAGGCAGACTGCTGATCTCTCACAGCGTCCCCCCATATTTGGATGCTCTAGGCCTATCAAGCATCACTGCTCCACTCCACAACCATCTCACTCAACACCTGCCTTCCTGTACAGGTGCCTGGCCTCGCGTGACAAATTCCTGCCTTAGGTTGCTCCGCTGGCCAGCAAGAGTCTTACCCGTCTTAGGAAAAATGTCTCATGGAGACCAGTAACTGCTCTTTCCCACTGCGACCTCCCTTTCAGTTTTCTGTCAGAACTTGGTATCTCTGATGTTAGGAAAACATGCACTCAAGAACCACGTGAGCCATTGAGACCACATTTTAGAGTTTAACCAATGAGACAGGTTCATTAAGTCTAAAATTAATTTGAACTCTAATTATAATTTCAAGTAAAGTTTGACATCTTCACACCCATCCACTCAGCACTATGGTTTGGGTAACCACAACATGTCAGCTAAGTCAATCACACTAAAAATATCTAAGCTAAACATTTCAATAGACTCATTTTAGACTCTAAATATCTACTTAACATTTCTTATAGCACACAATATATGGTGAATCAGCATCTGCAAGGAAGCACAATTAATAAAGAGAAACAACATTCATAGGTGACACTCCTCTCCCTCATCATCATCTTCAGGGGTTATCAACAGAGGCATTGTGTAAGGGGGTGGGACTCCATCCTTCTTTTCAATTGCAGTTACTATCACCCTGTTACACAATGACCTGATGCAAGGGATGCAACAGCATCCACAGGTTACTATTATAGCCATAAAAGTGGCAATAGAGATTAGGATCATTGTGCCCCTATCACTCCCACCACTTTCCAATTTTCCCACAGTTTTATCCTCATTTTTGGTCTCAGTTGGTGTCTCTGTTTCCCAATCTTCCCAAGGAATTCTCAACGTTGGTACGTTTTCCCAATCTATCTGTTATATCCACGACATTTATCTTATACCATAATATTATAATACTCGACAAAATGAAACGAAAAAATCAAACATGATAGGTTTACACGAAGATTTAAACAATATAAGTTTATACAGTTTTTAGGGTAGGGTATATATTGAAATTGTTATTTCTTGCCCTTCAAAGGTTTTCTCAACTAGTTCAAGAAGAATTCCAATTTATCCAAGCCACACCCCAGCCGGGGTATTGATAGTCTGGTGATGTTCAATGTGTCACACCACTCTCTCATGCGTCTCAAACTGCTTTCAAAGTCCTCATATGTTGGCTTGTCTCTAGCTGCTGTTTTTGTAATCAGATGAAAAACTATTCTGTCTTTCTCATGTGTTACTGCACAATCCCCTTTAGTTTTTTTCTGAGCTCTCACTTTATCCACCCCATATCTTTCCCTGAATTGTTTTGCTATGCCTGCTCCGAATGCACAATCTGCACTTACACAATGGGCTACTGCTTCCACTTTTGTTGTTGTAAATAGATCCCCTTCTTTGTGGATTATCTGTAATGCTTGTGTTGGTATTGTTGGGTGATTTGTGAGATGTTGATCTTCTTGTTGTGTGTCTCCTGAGTGTAGTTGTATTGATACTACACCTTCTTCGTCTTCTCCCCCAGTCTCCCTCTCTTGGACCTGCGAAGCTAGGTCCATTCTCGTCTCTTCCAGTAATCGTGTGGGAAGGTCAGTGGGACAGCACTGGCTCAAGTGGTACCAAGTTTCCCCTTTTTGTGTTGGCCTGTATCTAATATACAGTTGCGCCCATGCATTGGTGTTGGTGCATGTTCAGCTCCTACACAAATACATGCTTACACACTCCAATTAGTCAGATGTCCCCAATTAGTCATCTGTTAATTAATCCCTCTTTCGGCCTGGACCTATCTCCAGGCTGTTTTTACACCCTTATGTTGCCTGTCAGGTTAATCCAGCCAGCTTCACACCTTCAGCAACCTGCAGAAAAAATCTAAAATAAAACTGTTAGTTTGTTAATCTCTACATAAATGATGCACTTCCAGTTCACGTCCAAGCTGCTCCAGGTCTCCTAAGTTGCCATTCTGTAAACAATTCAAAAGTCATTAATTACATTATTTTGTTTCATAATGATCTAATATCCCTTAACGTTATTTTTTTATGAGGCCTCTTATCCAATTCAGTTTGGTCTGTGCACAGATTTTTTCCAATTTTGTTTTCAAGTTTGTATTCATTATCTCTACCTTTCCCAGTGATTCTTAGTCTTACACCATCTCTAAAATCATGTTTCAGGCCCAGTGCCTGCTCCACTAATTAAAAATATTCATTCTTCCAGTGTTTACTATTATCTAATCTAATTTTCTAAAAAATCCATTTGTTTCTAGATCGTCATAACACTTAATCATTGCCTACCTGTAAATATAATTTAAGTCTATAGTCCTTATTAGTCTTATGAACATCTATTTTACAGTCACCAGTTTATGGTTATTTAAAATGGCTTATTAGTTATTTGGCGATGTCAGACACCACTTATCCCAATATTGTGGCCTGTCATCTACTTACCTATAATTTTATTTACATCCTCTAAATCTAGTTCCAAAAGTGTCATAACACCTGCTTAATCCCAATCAATTAGGTGTCCACTATTTTTCAGCAAGTATAATATGCTAAAAATTAACATGACTCCCCTGTTTGGCTCAGTGAATAAGCCTCAAAAATCTGTCACTCTAAATTTTTACATCAGTATGACCATATTTCTGCATACCCTATTAACCTCAGATTTAAATCTCTTCTCATTAATTGCTTCTAAATCATAAACTAAACGCTTCTTTTGTCTGTTGTTCACAATTGTAAAATTATTCAAATTAAATCAGTCACATCTACGTTGATAAATCAATTCAAATTTTCTATTCAATCAAACTTAAATAAAAATGTCTAAAACAGACTGCATACCACCTTGTCTAGGTGTTTCTATTTATTGCTCAAAAATATTTTAATACCTCTTCACTATGCTGGCTAATTTTAATAACCCTCCATCTAAATATTTTACTAATAATCATTCAGTTTTTGAATTTGACACTACTTTAGATAATTCATTTTTATTATTTTCCTTCTGGCTACTAATTATTTTCTTTGAAATTCTCAGTCTAGTCTACAGTTTTGATATACTTTTATAAGCTGCCTAAAATCACTTAATATTCTTTTTAGTTTCTTTCAGCTGTATTTTTGACTTCTTCACCATTAGTCATTAATT
>CAIGQS010000298.1:0-51218 GCA_903798195.1 Danio kyathit
AATCATTCAAAAAAGGCGCCTCTCAACCCAAAAAGCGCATTCGGTGTGATCGGCTCCTTAGGCAGTTCTGAAGGCAAAAGTGGGTCCCAAACCGGTACTAGTAAGGTGTACCTAATAAAGTGGCCGGTGAGTGTATGTATTAGTTAAATATACATTGTTAAAATGTGACAATTTAAACTGATTTTTTTTTAAATCAGACAATTGATAATCGACAAGCTCATGTAAGGACAGATGAATAAAAACTAATGAAAGCACTTCTTGCTTTTAGAATATGCCGGATATTTGTAGAATCGTCACCCTTTGAGTGACAGGGTTTCATTTCACATCTAAATAAGGCCTTACAGTCGATCTGCTGTGGAAAGTGATCTGGTTTTGATATCATGAGTGGATAAAAAATGCTCATATCTGCAGTTTGCAGCCTTGATCTATTGTGCTTTCAGCAGAACGCCTGATAGAACTGAGGTCACAACCCGGACTTCCTTGTGTTCATCACCACACATGAAGTAACCTTGTGTCTAAAAACAGCATGCCGGAACATTAGTCAAGTGAAAGTCAACCTGTTTTTGCTCTGAGAAACAGTTTTCGTTTTACAAAATTCCTGCAAGCTCACCTCACCTTCGAAACATTATTTTCATGCTCTACAGAAGAAAGTCGTGTTGTTTTGGAAAGTCATAAGGGTGAGACATTTATGACAGATCTTTAATTTTTTAAGTTCAGGACACACCAAGTAAATGAAAAATAGAGGTCATGACACTGTGTTGGTTGCCACAAGGTCAACTGCTTCTGTTCCCGTCTAGACCAAAAAGATAACCAATTGAATGAGAGCATACATTATGTACATGAGAGGATATATCTTTCTATACCCGCAGGTTGCATTAGCCTATATTATCATTCCACAAAGGTAAACCAGAACTAGTGATGGGAATTTTGGATCATTTTACTGACTCTGACCTTTGAGTCTTGGTTATCAAGACGAATCTTTTTTGAGTCATTTCATTCAATTTGTCAAAATATTATTCAACAGTCTAAGCTTAACCAATGCACACAGTCTGATCCAGAAACACCCATGATTAGTCAGTTTTTGGGTCTTTGGGTTTTTGAATCATTCGTTCATCACGTGACAGCAGGTAAAGGGATGACTCAAAAGCCGACAACTCAAAAAATCTAAACTGACTCAACTGAGGACTCGCGAGACGAACAGATCTTTTTCTGCCTCTAACTGCATTAGAGCTAGATCGGGCCCAAAAAATGAAACCTGACCCTACCCAAGCCCGTGCACTTGTGTCCGAGCCTGACCCGGTCCGACACATTAACTAATTATGAGTCCGAGCCTGATTTAAACCCGACCTATTTATTAATACGTGAGCCATTATAACAGACGTTCTCAACTACAATTCTGAGTTGTATAAACCAGTGGTCCTCCGGTCTGTGGATGAATTGGTACCGGGGCCGCACAAGAAATCATCAATTATTTGAGTTTTATTTACTATCTGGTCTGAACGATCGTTTTTTTTGAAAAATCTTTTATTTAGAAAATTACCGTATGGTCTCGCTTACACCTTGGTCACTTGAGCGCCTAAATTTGACCCACAAGCAGCAAAATGAGTAAGAAACAGACTTTTTTGTAAAGTTTCTTTGCGAAGGGCAAAAGGCCCAGTGATAGACCCAGGAACTGCCAAGGAATAGACTCGCAACCCATTTGTCAGCAAATCAGGTCAATCCAGCATACCTGTGCGAGATCAACCTGCTGGAGATCGCAAATGACGGCGGCCTTTTAGGAGAAATTTACATATCACATCTAATCTAGAGTTTGTGCAAGTTCGTTATTTCCAATGGAGGTGCTCGGCTTGCTCACATTGAATGCCGCAGGCGCACATCGAGGTCACGTGACAAGAACTGACTGATCATCTTCATACTTTGTGTGAAATATGCACATTTTGGTAGACTAATTATCTTAGACAAACACAGAACACACCAAACACTGCAGTGCTTTGTAATTTTCTCCATAAATAAAACCTGTATCGGAGTGACAGGAATGTTTTGTCAGCTTGTTATCCTCTGAAAATGGTTGATAATAGAGATAGATCGATCTGTGCAGCAGCTGCCGATCAGCTGCGCGCTGCAGGGGCAGACGGTGTGAAAGGCAAACTTCTGCTTCTGCTCTACCATACGTGCTGCGCACAGCTAACTGACGGACGTTTAAACACAAATCATTTTGTCTTGAATGAGCACAAACAGTGCGAAAGTAATCGAATGCTTTCATTATAGATTTGTGTATAGCTCTCTACTAAAAAAAATCAAAAAACACAAATGCTTGATCACGGCCGGCCTGAAGATAGTGTCAGAAATATCGGGTTGGGTCAAGTCTGGGGCTCCTGCTTGAGTGGAGAATAGAAACTCTAAACTGCATATGATTGGCTTCTGTCTTCACATGATGAATGAACAATTCAAACCCGATAGAGGACTCAAAAAAGAAACTAATACCCAACCTGCACAATCGAATCACTCCCTGAAAGAGCTCATCATTCTGAAGTCACATAAAAGATTTCTTCAAAATGAAAGAAATCATTTAAGAACAACCCATCACTATTATGTAACCGGTTTCACAATACTTTTCATTTACCAAAGATGATTCACTTGTGGAACTATGTCTGATAATCAATATCGTTGTAAATATTTAAGAAATGGAACAAAATAGCTGACTTCTTTGTGTTCCCTCTTGTCTTGCGTCGTTTGCTTAGTTTTGTCACTTCAGTTTTTGTTTTCACGCTCTGATTCGTGGCCGAACACCAATCAGAGCTCTGTCTTTTGCAGTTGCGATTCTACATGCTGAATCAGACAAACTTCCATCTACGTGAGCTCGATGCGAGATACACAGAGGAAAACACTAAACAAACTAGCATGAATGACATTTACCATTCTTTATTGCCATTTACAGTACGGGGCTTTTAAAGCTTGATTGTGGATTGGTTGTTGAGTGAGAATGCAGTTTTTTAGGAAGATGCCAAGCTAAAGTATATGCAAACATGTTTTGGTTGCTTGCCAAATGATTCCTTAAGTTTTAACTGTTGTTCGCATAAAATTGGGACCAAAAACATTTTCATTTAACTGCAATTAGCATGTGATTAAGATTCTAAAAACATCACATTTATTTTGCAGTTAAACTGGTGACACTTTATTTTACGTTATCCTTGTTACAAAGTTAAATTTTTAATTCTTTATTTGTTTATTTATTTACATTTTTTTAATCTTTAACAAGTGAAGTGAAACAAGTTTAAAAAAGTGAAGGACAAAAAGTCATAATATTACTGTTTCTATTACCTGGTTCAGCATATCAGACAGGTAATAGTGGTAGAATGCCAATGTTACTGGTCAAAAACCTCACTGTTTAAACGGGGATACACTGAAGAGTCAGCTCAGTATAATAACTTAAATCATAAATATAAGCAGTCGACCAAACCCGTATCCTGTTTCTAATTCTTTTGAATGTTACTAAGTACTTAAATGTCATTACACTAAAACACTGACACTATAAAATGAAGTGTTATGGTACATTCTTTTCAAGTATGCTTTCTTTTTCCATAATAAGTACATTAAAATTATGCTAAAAAAGCACTTTCTCACAAGAGACTGTTGAGGAGTTATTGCCACGCCACTTCAATGGAATAAACTAGCAAATAGACCAGACGATAGACAACACTTCTGCATATACGAAAACATCTTTTGACAGCATCCTAGATATTTCATTATATATTTAATAATTGGGTAAAACACCTCTTCTCCTCTTTAGACAACACTCTTCACAATACTCACACACACCCTTATAGTATGTGAGAAATAGAGAAAGAAAGGTTGTGAAAGCACACAGAGACATGAAAAATTCCTCTACTGATCCAAACACATTCAGTCGACTGGGTCTCATTTGCATTCATTATTCAAAAAGATGTTCATTTTAGAGGAATATGTAAATATAAGCTCTTGTAGAGGCAGAAACATGGCCGAGCTTTAGTAGAGCAATTCGCCGGCTGCATTATTTAAAGCTCGGCTTGGTTACACCAGCGCACCGTCTTGACCGAGAAATGGGTCACATGTCTCATTAGCCCCTTTCACACAGTGATACTGGTAAATATCGGGAAAATTTCCGAAACTACTTTACCGGTAAATTTATTAAAAAGGTGTTCACACAGACTTGGACGTTCCGTAATTTTTCCGGAATAGACCATTCACACATCCATTCCAAAATACTGGTAAATTCTGACATCATTAACCAGAAATTATCTATAAACAGCAGCGCTTGTATTTGTAAACATAGATGGGGTCGACCTTTTATTGATGGTTTCACTTTTATTTAAAACCTTTAGGATTCATGCAGCTGCTTTGTAAGACATCCAAAGGCAGAAGCGAGAATTCAATTCAATTACAATTCTGTGGATGGATAAGTATTGTGAACAACTTGTATGAAAACATAATGGAGGAACACTTTCACACGTGGAGATGTACATACTGTAATATGTGTGTGCGCTGGCACTCACCGGCTCCTTCACGTGCACGCGTCAAGCAGAGCTTGAAAGTAAACGAACAGCGGTTTATCATAAGCATTTTATCGATCATTTTTAACACAGTTGGCATTAAGAAGGAACATAGAAACATTATCTGACTAACATCTAGCAGCTAAATGTGTCTGGAAAAATATTCAAAGGTATTTATTTTCATAAAAAGCGCAGATGTGAATGCATCTGAGTGTTCTGATTGGCTAAAGTAGACATTCTAGATTTGAACGCACTGTGAATTGCCGCAACGAATTTACCAGTATTTTCAAAAAGGGCCTGTTCACACATACAGACCTTTCCGGAAAATTGCCGGTAGTTTTCTGGAAAGGTTTGTACAGTATGTGTGAAAGGGGCTATTGATTCACAGACAGCAGAGGAAATCAATGTTATAATCAAACATACATAGATCTGGAAGAAAAATTAAGAGATTACTTCAAAATTATTGTTGGTTCTCTGGATTTTACTTGAATAATTGTCTTTATACCCCTTTAACTGCCCCACCAAGAAAAAAAATGTTTGGATTGCATTTCTGAACTCCTAGAGCCCTATCATACACCCGGCGCAATGCGACGCAAGGCACGACACAATTGTTGTTTGCTAGTTTCAGCTCGACGCAAGAGTCATTTTGACGTTTTGCACCACGCTGTTTAATTAGCAAATGCATTTGCACTCATATGTGCGCCCATAGGCGTTCTGGTCTTAAAAAGGAGGTGTGTTGAGGCGCATTGCTGGTGCGTTGCTATTTTGAGAAACTAGCATAGACTGTTTAGTAGACCAGATAATAGGAGGTCTAAAGTTCAGCGCAGAGCGCATTAGTTGTGCGCCTCACTTAAACATTGCTTAATACACACAGGATGTACAGCAATATGCAAATATCTTTACAAATAGAATTAAAGGATAAATATTACAAAAATTATTATTTTCTACATAAATATAAAAACCACTTCCTCCATGCCTTCTTCATCTCGGGGGCTTTTCAGTTTATTCATGACAGATTGCTTTTGTATAATGTTATTGTTAGTAGTATTATTTATTATATGCATATTTATATTTGTTTTTTTTAAAACAAGCTTAGATTTGCTTACCTATCAGGTTTTAGACCATATGGGGCATAGGACGTGTGTTTGAATATAACTCAGTTTTTTGACCACACTTCATTATTACTGTTAATTTATTAGTTTGCTGGAAATTAGAACTGAATTTAGAAATAGTTTTGAAACAAATCTTTGCGCTTAACAAACTAAATTATTATGTATAAGATAATGGATGGCTGTGCGTACAGCACGTTTCCTTATCCACGACAGTGAAAGTAAAGAATAAGGAGGCTCATTTTCTCATTCTTGCGCTGAAGATGGTCTGTTCAACTGTTTTTTCACTAGTGAAGCGTTCAGTTTTTTCACTTACAAAGTCCGCCATGTAAATAGCAAATGCGCTATGGCCAACGCAACTGACTCTTAAAGGGAATGGGAGATGACACTCTGATTGGTTTATTCTCAAAACACACCTATAACTCATTAAGAGAATAAGCTCAACCCTGTTAGACCATGCGCCGCAGCGCAAAGCGGAATTTCCCGTCATAAAAATAGCAAAAGTGGATTCTGACACGCCCTTAATGCTTTTGCGCCCTGCGCTTTGGACTTTGCGCCTAGATCGTTAAAATATAGCCCCTAATGTAGCTAGTTAACACACTCAATGCATTTTTTCAACACATCCCATAATTTCTAAAATATCAGCCTCTACCAAATGGTTGATGTTTCGGTTTATGGTAAAAGTACCGGAATCAATAAATACACTATAAAAAATATGAAAATATGAAAGTGCAAGAACGATTTATTTAAAAGCATAATCAAAATAAAACATTTTTTAAATACTAAATCATCTTTATTTTATGAAGTATGCCATAAAATATTTCAGATTCTCATTTAACATGTTTTCTTGTTTTGTTTTTGTTTTTTTCCATAAAACCAAAATCAAATTAGTGCAACAGGATTATGTTTGTTTGATTTTTTTGTAAACCAACAATGCTGTTTGTGTACAGCGTTATTGAAAACAGTCATTCTTTTAAACAGTCAAAATATGGTCAACCATAACCAGGCAGTTTAAGGGATGAATAATTTTATTTTGTGAACTATTGATAGCCAGTGTTGGGGAAAGTTACTGTACTTTGTTACTTTTTATGGTAAAAAATGCGTTAATGTGTTTTGTTACATTTGAGTTACTTTTTTTGAGTTACCTGCCTGAAGCTTGATCTCTTTAGAACTTGCAGGGTATTTTTCTTTTTTTTTTAAATAGATTTAACAACACACTGAATAAACTACACCTTCATTTAAAAAAAAAAAGAATAGAAAAAATGACAAAAAAATTGAATAGTGTTAATTTTAAAGAACTTCCTGACACTACACATGTGGTATATACAGATTAATGACAGTTGAAAGCAATGTGTTTGCTACTTTTGTATTTTTGTCTCTATTAGTTCAGTAAAATCATTGTCCATTGAGACAATAATCCCCATTGTTGGAGCCATTTCTATTATTATTATGTTGAATTTAATAGGTTGATTTGGACTATATGATTATTATTATTATGTTTACATTTGATAATTATTGTATTCAAGTTTAAGTATTTGTTTTTTGTAAATTATTCATGTTGGAGTATTTGCTTTATTGGTTTTGATTTTGTGAATGAAGACTTTTATTTTGTCTTATTCGGGATTTAAGGAAGCCAGGTAGTAGGTGGGGCAGTAAGGGAAGAGGAAACAATTTTCAGACCGTGAGTTTGTGGTGTCAGGTGCTACTGATGAGAATGGAAATTTGACGGCACAAGATGTGATAAATAAATGATGACAAAATGTTTCACAACTGACTCACACGTCATTGTTCTACCCTTACCGCGATAGCGACTTCGAGCAAATAATGCCGCTACACCCATTTCTCCTATTTTTTTTTCCATCACTGAAATGTAAGGCCCTGCCATCTTGGTTTCTGTCTGTTCCCGCAGGGAGCTCATTCTCTTATTGAGTGTGATTCATTGTCATTACACTAATTTTAATTCAGCAAACAATTTTTTTAAATCATATTAATTAAGGTAAAAAGTAACTTGAGTTACATTTTTTAAAAAGTACTCGTTACTTAGAAAAGTAATGTTATTACGTAGCTGGCATTACTTGTAACACTGGCGATAGCATGTCTTCAAAAAAATTACTATTAATATTTACAGTAATACCTTATTTTTTTGGTATTTTTTAGTAACATTTGTTTGCTGGAAATGGCAATAGGTCAGTATAAAATGTTTTATGTTTCTAGACCTTAAATACTGGGAAAAATGCGTATACAGTATGTACACATAATTTTACACACACACATTTTTTTAAGAGAACATTCATTCATTTTCCTTCGGCTGAGTCCCTTTATTCAGGGGTCACCACAGCAGAATGAACTGCCGATTTATCCAGCATATGTTTTACACAGCGGATGCACTTCTAGCTGCAACCCAGTACTGGGAAACATCCATACACACTCATTCACACACATACACTACGGCGAATTTCATTCATTCATTTTCTTTTCAGCTTAGTCCCTTTATTAATCAGGGGTCGCCATAGTTGAATGAACCGCCAACATATCCCGCATATATTTTACGCAGCGGATGTACTTCCAGCCGCAACCCAACACTGGGAAACACCCATACACTCTTGCATTCACACTCATATACTACAGCCAATTTAGCTTATTCAGTTCACCTATAGAGCATGTTTTTGAGCTGTGGAGGAAACTGGAGCACCCGAAGGAAACTTACGCCAACACGAGGAGAACACACAAACTCCACACAGAAACACCAACTGACCCAGTCGGGACTCGAACCAGCGACCTTCTTGATGTGAGGCGACAGTGCTAACCACTGAGCCACCGTGTCACCCCTTTAAGAGAACAATAGGTTTTCAAAGCATTTTTATGTGATAAAATTAATAAAAGATGCAATACCATACCTGAAATGAAAAACTCACATTTAAACCAATACACAAATTTAAAACTAAACTAGCCATGTTGCTGTACAGAAAATTCCACCAATCAGAGTTCAGCAAGTAAGCGAGAGACCCTAAGCTCCACCCACTTCTGTTAAACACCTTGAAACTTGACCATTTTGCAGACAACAACAAAAAAGAAATGTATTATTCTGTACACAACTAATAACTTTTGAATAGGTTTTAATTTCTTAATATTTTGTATGGGATTGTAGTTCTTTCAATCATTTATGACGTTAAGTACACAGTGTTGAACATCTGTCTTTTTTCTGTTCTTTGTATATTTCTTTGATTAAAATCATAGTTTGTGATTCACCTTGTAGCATATTGGAATGATTCTTTGTTTATAATACTTTAACAGAAAATGTATGCAAAAAATGGAAAAATGTATGCAAAAAATGCTTCTTAGTACTGAAACATGGCACTAATTATATGACTAATACATTCATTCATTCATTTTCTTTTCGGCTTATGCCGAGTTCAGACTGCATGATTTTCAAAGTAGTCGTGTCACAGATGTTTTCACACTGCATGACTATCTGGGGTAGCATTCCGTCGGTGCTTTGTTTACACTGCAAGATGTATCGGCGGCAGGGTGATTCACACTGCATGACTTTAAAATAGGAAGAATCGCCGAAAACTTTGTCTAAATTACGTTTCACAACCAAACACACGTGAGAAGACATGGAAACAACGCAAGGTCACGTAATAAATATCTTGTTATTAACTACATAATGAGAAAGACGCCTTTAGTGGGGTAGAAAATGTACTTATTTTGCTCACGTGGCTTTGAAGGGAGCAATTTCTCTTAAACTTTTTTTTTCCGACCCGGTTGTGCGTATTGATCAAATGACACGTCAAACAGACACAGTGCTCCTGCCAAATTTCCAGGAGTTTTTCCTCAATTTCTTGGGTCCAAATAAACTGAAAAGGGACGCTTTTAACTTTTCCCCCAATCTCCCGCTGGCCTGCAGGTACCCAGTATTGAATGCTGCTCTCTCATTGGCTGTAGGTGATCGTTGATGTTATTTTTAACCAGAACACATTTCACACGGCATGATTTGAATTGCAGACAGCTCCAGATATTTAGCATGCCAAATATCTCACGGGCATCGGCAACTCATCTGCGATTCTCTCAGATCGCGTCCTTGATAGTTCATACTGTGTGATTGTTACTCGCGTGAACGAGCACCGATTAACCTGTGATTTCAGCCATTAGTCTGCGATTTCTCAAAACCTGTCACCGAGTCAAAATCGGGGCTAAAATCATGCAGTCTGAACTCGGCATTAGTCCCTTTATTAATCTGGGGTCGCCACAGTGATATGAACCGCCAACTTATCCAGCACGTTTCACGCAGCGGATGCCCTTTCAGCCGCAACCCAACACTGGGAAGCACCCACACTCCCATTCACACACATACACTACGGACAATTTAGTTTACCCAATTCACCTATAGCACATGTCTTTGGACTTTGGGGCACTCGGAGGAAACCCACATGAACACGGGGAGAACATGCAAAACTCTACACAGAAATTCCAACTGACCCAGCCGAGGCTCAAACCAGCGACCTACTTGCTGTGAGGCGATAGTGCTAACCACTGCGCCACCGAGCCGCCTATATGACTAATAATCAATCAATAATATTTGATTGTCAAGCCTTTCTATTTTACATAAAATGTAAATCCTGGATCTTGATGTAAACTTTGTTGAGAAAGCCTATACTCTTTCTTTGTCAGTGAACCATAGATTAATAAGAAATCCAGGCATATAAACTGTGCTATTCTTTGTCAAGTTCTGGTTTTTATGCTGCTCTGTATCTGTACAATCAGCGTGACGGCAGATCAAAGGAAGGTAGGACATGGATCCTCAGAGGATGAAAAAAAAAAAAAAAGTTAAATTTTCCAATGTTTTTACTTGAGATGTTGCCATGGGAACTGGTCAAAGAGCGTGAAATCACCCATCCAGAAGAAGCTGGAGGGTTTCTAGGTATAGAGGATCTGTCATTTGCAAACTGCAGCATTGGGCTACAGTACAATATCAGAGTGAGCTGGAAAAACAGCAGCTTTGCATTTTATTTATGGTTATTGAGCACATATTAGAGCTCAAAAGATTTTAAGTGACCATGAAATTAAACATAAAATTAAAGTTTATATTTATGGAATGTTGCCCGTTTATCCTAAATTATTTAATCTGTTAACCATTCAGGTGGATTGCATCCATTCAGTCTGATCTTTTTTTCAAAGATGTTTTACTAGATTGAGATCTGATGACAGTGGAGGCCATCTGAGTTTAGTAAACTCATTGTGATGTTCAAGAAATCAGAGATGAGTTGTGCTTTGTGATATTGTTAGGTGGTATTTCTACAGTGGTTCAGGCTGTAGAATTGCAGTATTACTAAAAATAAATTACTTTAAATTACTTGACTTTTTTTTCCAATTTACAATCTATTACCAACTTTTACCATTATATAAAGAATGGAAATCATCACAGTTATTGTGGGACTATATTATATTGCAATATAGCAGTTTAAGGGGTAGGTAAAAAAAAAAAAAAAAAAAAAACTAAAATTTACTCACTATTTAGTCTCCCTGAAGAGGTTCCTAACCAAGTTTCTTTGTTGTTGTTGTTGTTGTTGTTGTTGTAAACACAAAATAAGATATTTTAAGATAGATTCTTACCCTACTAACTGAACATCCTGCCTGATATCACGAGAAAACGTAAGTATTTTACGTTTTGTCAGTTTAGTGGCTAACTCGTACGAATTCGTACGAGTTCAGTCGTATGAAAATGTATAATTTTAAAAAGGCACCTAACCCTGCCCCTAAACCCAACCGTCATTGGGTGATGAGCAAATGGTACTAAATTGTACAAATTAGATCGTACGAATTCATACGAATTAGTCACTAAATCAATAAGTTACGAATTGCCGTGAGATTGTGTTGGAACATCACAGCTAAAATTGAGACTCATAGATGCATGCAATTTTTGGATCCAATTTTATATTGGCCAGTTTTGGTGATCCAAACAATACAGCGTTTGTTGAAACAGCGTCAACTGTAGCCTTGGTTTGTGTTTTTATCTGATAGGAGTGTCATCGGTGTGCTCTTCTGCTGCTGTAGCTCTTCTGCTTCAAGGTTTAATGTGTTGTTTTGCTCAGAGATGCTCTTCTGCAGACCATGGTTGTAACAGGTGTTTATTTTAGTTATTGTTTACATTCTATGAGTTAAACCAGTCTAGGGAGCCAGCCTTTGATCTGTGGCACATACAGAACTGACTCTCACTGGATATTTACTTTTTTATCTGTCCATTCTTCCTAAAACCTAAAAATGGTTGCATGTGAATCTTCCAGTAGAACAGCAGTTTCTGAAATACATGGGTGCCGTTTACTCTAGTGCATATTTGATTTAAAATGCACAGGTTTTGTTACAGTTACACCTGGTGTTCACACCAGTATATTCCACCATTTCAAAAATGCTAAAGATCCTGTATTAGTTTGTAAACACTGCTCTTTAGTTTCAGACACACTGAAATGTAAACTTTTGAAAATGAAGGTGTGTTTATCCACAGTCGCTCTCTGATTGGTCTTCTGGACTATTACGCATCATTCCCTAATTCATCAAGCCCCTCTAATAGGACCCATTACTCTTATATGAGCAAAATTTCATGATAAGTTTTTTATTACAAAAATCTCTTTTTCAGATGTGTTTAATTAAAGCACAAATCATTGGTGTGAGGAATGTATTTATTGTAAACAAAATACAAGCAATTTGTAATGACGACTCACAACTTTAAAATTGAAAAGCAGTCATTTGAAGTGCAGCGCAGCACCGTTTCTTTTTTGTTCTCTTTTTATTTTTAAACTCAAACTAAACATCAATGGTAAACTCCAAGTATGGATGCTGGCAAAATATGCACATGCTCAGTAAGTGTCATTTATCATTCAGTTTAGGCTGTATAGTGTGGACAGAGATCAATTTTCTGAAACAAATAAAAAGCCAGTGTGGAAGAGGAGCGTTTTCATTCTACAATACCAGTAGTACCAATACCAATAGTGCGTAGGTGTCAAACTCAGTTCCTAGAGGGCCGCAGTCTGCACATTTTAGCTTTAACCCTAATTAAACACACCTGATCAAACTAATTGAGTCATTCAGACTTGCTTTAAACCTCCAGGTAAGGGTATTGAAGTAGGGTCA
Source organism: Danio kyathit (assembly GCA_903798195.1). Lineage (NCBI taxonomy): Eukaryota > Metazoa > Chordata > Actinopteri > Cypriniformes > Danionidae > Danio > Danio kyathit. The sequence continues at coordinate 12,767 of CAIGQS010000298.1, forward strand.
GAACTAAACTGTGCAGAGCTATGGCACTCCAGGAACTGAGTTTGACACCCCTGCATAAACAGCACCTTAGCCTGACATCAACCATGTCACGTTCAAAGTCAGTTTGAACTTTAGCAGATCATCTTTACAATGTTTACTTGCCTAAATGCTGCCATGTGATTGGCTGATTAGACATCTGCATTGATGAACTGTTGAATGGGTGTCTCTAACTGGGGATAATGCCAAAACAAAGGAAAGACAAAACAATTGTAACTTCCATTTCGTGCTGACTTTAAAAAGATGCAAAAACTCTATTAGTTTGAAAAGCAGTTTTAAAAGAGATTATCTAAACATAAATACGCAATCAGTTGTGTCTGTATCACAAACAAAAATTCTAATCAACTGTATTACAATAGCCAATTACAATCAGATCACCCTAATTAGAAAATCAGGAACAACAGCAGGACTTCAGACAGCTGGAGAGGATTGATTCTCATTTTCCTGCACTCAGGTGACAGACGCTCTGAACATGAGGGAGAAAATAAACTTCAGCTGTCAGTAATGTTTCAGGAGTTCAGTACACAGATGGGGGGCACCTGACTGAAGCAGCCCAGTCCGACTCTCATTAAGGCCAGCAGTGCAACAATTCATGAAAGTTTTTTATTACAAATGACAAAAATTTAATAATCAAAATTTTCATTAAAACACAAAACACTGATGTGAGAAATTTTACAGTTATTTACTGCAAAAAATGTCCGGTAAAATACCACATACAGTTCAAGTCAAAATTTTAGCCCCCCTTTGAATTTTTTTCTTCTTTTTTAAATATTTCCCAAATGATGTTTAACAGATCAATGAATTTTTTTTCTTCTGGAGAAAGTCTTATTTGTTTTATTTCAGCTAGAATAAAAGCAGATTTTATTTTATTTTTTATAATTTTAAGGTCAAAATTATTAGCCCCTTAAAGTTATATATTTTTTTCGATAGTCTACAGAACAAACCATCATTATACAATAACTTGCCTAATTACCCTAACCTGCCTAGTTAACCTAATTAACCTAGTTAAGCCTTTAAATGTCCCTTTAAGCTGTTTTAGAAGTGTCTTAAAAAATATCTAGTAAAATATTATTTACTGTCATCATGGCAGAGATAAAATAAGACAGTTATTAGAAATGAGTTATTAAAACTACTGTATTATGTTTAGAATCCTTTAAAAAAAAATATTCTCTTTGTTAACCAGAAATTGGAAAAAAAATAAACAGGGGGGCTAATAATTCTGACTTCAACTGTACATTCTTTACAGTTCACTACTGTAATATGTACTGCATTGTGGCTAATTCAAAAACTTTTACAGTAACTTACTGCATATTAGAAATGTGCGGTATTCTAATGTAATCAAAGAAATCAAGTACAGCTACTGTAGTTGAAAACAAAAATGAGACAGTTGATAAAAAAGTGACTAATTAACATCTTGTATCACAAAATGTATTTAAAATAGATTGAAACTACGTTTGTAAACCATTTAAAATAAATATAATAACAATGAATAATAAAAATAATGTAGCACGTGATCTTGTCACTTGTTTGGAATTTATTAAATTAAATAGTAAATACTAAAAATAAATGGTTTGTACTGCCAGTGTAAAATGTAAAGAAATTACAGTAAAAGTACTGTAAAAATTGTCATATTGTAAGATTAAAATGTGGTCATGCGCATTTTACCATAAAAATAAGTTGCAGTAAGGCTATTTTACTGTAAAATGAAATTACGGTAGGACCCTGATACTGCAAAACCTATTTTACAGGTAAATCACTGTAAAGGGGCAGTTGCTGTAAATTGCTGGCAACAGTACTGCCAGTAAGTTACCACAAAAATACAATAAAATGTCTAACAGTGTGAAACTGAGCCAAAACTGCGCTAGGGAACAAGGCAGTAATCCAAACACAGCAGCAACTGATGAAAAAGAAAACAATCTTACAAACATTCAAGATGTTCAATAGTCCAGTCAAAGTCCAGAGCTCATCCCGACTGAAATACTGAGCTGTGCATAAAACTAATAAATAAATAAAAACTCCTCCAGAATGATCTGAAAGACTGAGAAGAACATCTAGAAAACCATTACTTTAAATATTTACTGCTAAAGTGAATCTACAGGAATCTGAATCAGGTTTGTCACCCACGGCTTTTCTATCTTGACTTTATTTTTATACTTTATTTTATCCACAGTAGTTTACCAGTAACTTACTGTAAATCAATTCCAGCAAAAACATTTACATTTACAGCACCATTTATCTTGCTGTATGTATTTACAGTATTTCATATCTTCACTGTAAAATATGCAGTAATTTTCACAATGCAACTGTAAAATACAGTAACATACTCCGTAACTCTCCTACAGTTCATAAACAGTTAAAGACTGTGTAATTTACAAAAATCGTTAATAGTCAGAGATGTTGTTAATCTGAGGTTTTATCATTACAATTTTAAGACCTGCCAAGGACCACATCGTTGATTTTATGTCCAGATATAGAAACCACAATAGTCAATAAGGTATTTTAAATAGGTTTTATTCTAATACCTATCTTTGACACTCACCTTGAGTCCAAAAACTAAGCGGTGATGCAGAATGCACTCCTGCTGCGTGAGTTTACAGGCAGTAAAGTAAATGTCATGAGCAAATGTCAGCAGACAGTCAAAAAAAAAAAAAAAAAAACACCCAAAATGTGTTTGAAATTCTCCTGAAAAGCAGCATCTGGTAAGTCTGCCAGGTACAGAATAATTGCATTGAAGGTTTCCCTGGGATAGCGGTAATTTATACCAAACGATAATCTCTCCCGAGGACTGGCTCGCTTTAGCACAACTCAATTAGTTTAATTCCACAGGACTCACAGTACGTTAATGTCTGCCTCAGTTTCTCTCCTTTAAAATCAGCCTTCGCTTACCGTAAAACCAGATTCCTGCTCTACAAATTTTACAGGATTAGTTGTGGAAGATCTGCATGCTTTCAGAGCTCTCACACAGTCTTAATGGAGACTAGTTAAAAGTGCTCTGGTGGTGAGAACGTATAGTAACATTAATATTAATAATTACTTGGTCAAGTTTTACATACTGTATCTAGACATAGTATGCAGGACATTAAAGGGATAGTTCACCCCAAAATGAAATCTGACTCACTATTTATTTACTCTTGGTAGCTGGTAGCCATTGACTTCCATAGTAGGAAATAAATTAGTATGAGTGCCAGTGTCCAACATTCTTCAAAATACTTTTTTTTTTGTTCAACAAGATTTTTTAATATATTATTAATAATGATTACTTCTTCAAGTTTTACATATCTAGACATAGTATGTGAAGACATTAAAGGTATAGTTCACCCCAAAATGATAATTAAGTCACTATTTACTCTTGTATAGTTTCGAACCTTTGAGGTTTTTTTTCTTTGTTGAACTCAAAAGAAGATATTTTAAAAGAATGTTTGTAGTCGGTAGCCATTGACTTCCATAGTAAGAAAAACAATACCATGTGTGCCAGTTTCCAGCATTCTTCAAAATTTCTTCTTTTGTGTTCAACAAATTTTTTTTTTCTAATATTAATAAGGACTTGTTCGAGTTTTACATATCTAGACATAGTATTTAAAGACATTAAAAGGGATAGTTCACCCCAAAATGATAATAGGCTCACTATTAACTCACTCTTGTGTAGTGTCAAACAGTGGTGTAGTCCTAAAAAAAAGGTGGTGTACTATTACACCCGACCCAAATTTTAAATAAAAGTAGGCAAAGAAACGACGAAAGTCAATGCTTCTTTGAGTCATTAGCTATATATATATATATATATATATATATATATATATATATATATATATATATATATATATATATATATATATATATATATATATATATATATATATATATATATACATATTTTTTTTCCTCAGTTACCTGTAACCACTAACTTCCACAAAAGGAAAAACAAACACTATGTCAATGTAAGTCAATGGTTACAGGTTTCTTCAAAATATCTTCTTTTGTGTTCAACATCAGGAAAAAAAGACAAGTAAAGGTTGAGTAAATGATGACAATTTTCATTTTTTGCGTAAACTATCCATTTAAAAAGAAAACAATTCAAACAAATGTGTTCGTTTTAAAGGGAGATGCTAATAGTCTAATCCTATTTCAGGATTTATGTTTAGCTAATAGTGCTCCACCCCCAAGCCATCCCCCCCCCCCCCCCCCCCAAAACAAACTCGCAGATTGGCTGTATTTATACAGTATGTAGCTTATTTAATCATTTTAATATTGAAAAAAAAGAGTCAATCAAGATAGTTACAACAATTTAGTTGACATGGAAAGACAGCTTTTTACTTTATATTTAATAGGTTCCTTAAAACATCAATCAGCCATTATTTTTGATTGTCACATTCCTGCATGCTTGTTTTAAACCAAACTATTAGGAGTCTGTCTTCTGTTGTCGCTATTATATACTAGTAGTTGCCCTTTTAAATCGCATATAGTTACGCGATTTATGAGTAGTCTTTGCCTCATGGTTTTTAGTGTTTTATATATAGTGTTGTGCCCTGTAACGGTAGGCATGATTAAGACATGTGAAATACTGTTTTACAGGGGCGATTTTAAGATTTCTCTCGCCCTGAACAGATGTGGTTTGCTGATTAAATGAAAAGCGAGCTGAAAACAGAGCGGTGGAAGTCTGCCACTGTTTTCATATCAAAATTAAAAGGGACTGAGGTGATCATTTATTAGTGTACAGTTCATGAGCTAATCACAAAACCTTTAAGGGTGCTGAATAGAAATATAGGAGGGCTAAAGCGACGCCCATGCTGTTTCATAAATTTACCTGAACTGACTTGTCGTGGTCTTCGAAAAACTCTCATGAAATTTTCTCACAGCTGCTGCGGTCGTCAGGGGCGGCGAATAGCGCAAGTTAAACAAAAACGCACCAGTTGCAACAAAAATGCAACAAATTAAGATGCGAGTTAAAAAAACCTTTGGTATACAGTTAAAGGGGTCATGAATGCACATAAATTAGGGAAGTTTAATCAGAAAAAGAAGTGGGTATACCGGGGGTATACACAATTATTGATCCCCAGAAGTGGTAATACCCAAACAGCTCATGGAAATAAGTAAGCATACTGAGTATACGTGCGTATAGCAAGGACTACACCACTGGTGTCAAACATTTATGAGTTTTTTCTTCTTTCTGTTGAACACAAAAGAAGATATTTTGAAGAATTTTGGTAGCTGGTAGCCATTGACTTCCATAGCATATAGGAAAAAAATTTGTATGGGTGCCAGTTTCCAACATTCCAACATGAGTTTTTTTTGTTTTTGTTTTTTCTTTCTGTTGAACACAAAAGAAGATATTTTGAAGAATGTTGGAAGCTGGTAGCCATTGACTTCCATAGTAGGAAACAAAATACTATGGGGGCCAGTTTCCAACATTCTTCAAAATGTCTTCTTTTGTGTTCAACATGATTTCTTTTGAATACTATTAATAATTACTTGTTCAAGTTTTATATATCTAGACATACTATTTAAAGACATTAATGGTACAGTTCACCCCAAAATGGCTCACTATTTACTCACTGTGTAGTTTCAAACTTTTAGGCAATTTTTTTCTGTTGAAAACAAAAGTAGATATTTTGAAGAATGTTAGTAGCTGGTAGCCATTGACATCCATAGTAGGAAAAACATATGCGTGCCTTTCTTCAAAACATCTTTTGTGTTCAACACTATTTGTTTTATATAATATTAATAATTACGTGTTCATGTTTTACATATCTAGACATGATATTTAAAGAGATTAAAGGTGTAGTTCACCCTAAAATGAAAATGTATTCACTATTTATACTCACTTTTGTATAGTTTCAGACCTTAACCTGTTTTTTTTTTTCCTTTCTGTTGAACACAAAAAAATATTTTAAAGAATGTTTGTAGTTGGTAGCCATTGACTTCCATAGAAGAAAAAAACACCATAGGTGCCAGTTTTCAACATTCTTCAAAACATCTTTTGTGTTCAACAAGATTTTTTTAATATAATAATTTCTTCTTCAGGTTTTACATATCTAAACATAGTAATTAAAGACATTAAAGGGGTAGTTCACCCAAAATTAAAATTAACTCACTATTTATTCACTTTTGTGTAGCTTCAGACCTTTGTGAGTATTTTTTCTTCCTGCAGAGAACAAAAGAAGATACTTTGAAGAATGTTGGCTGGTAGCCATTGACTTTAGAGCTTAGATCGGGCCCAAAAAATTAAACTCGACCCTACCCGAGCCCATTCACCTTGTTTCCAAGCCTGACCTGGTCCAACGCATTAACTGTAATTGTGAACCTGAGCCTGATTTAAACCCAACTATTTTTTAATATGTGGGCCGTTATAACAGACATTCCTAACTACAATTCTGAGTTGTTTAGATTTAGTTTAGATTTATCTTAATGAATAATTTAAAAAGGACAAGGCATGTAAACTGTATTGTTTGTTTATTCAGAATGGATCATAACAAAAAAGGACATTGATTTCTTAAGTAGGAAAAAAAATACTATGGGTGCCAGTTTCCAACATTTTTCAAAACTTCTTCTTTTGTTGTTGTTTGTTTTCTTTCTGTTGAACACAAAAGAAGATATTTTGAAGAATGTTGGTAGCTGGTAGCCATTGACTTCCATAGTAGAAAAAAATACTATGTGTGCCAGTTTCCAGCATTCTTCAAAATTTCTTCTTTTGTGATCAACAATATTTTTTTTCTAATATTAATAATTACATGTTTAAGTTTTACATACAGTACATGTATCTAGACATATAAAGACATTAATGGGATGGGTTCACCCCAAAATGAAAACTGACTTACTATTTACTTACTCTCAGTCTTCAATTTCAAACTCATATGTTTTTTAAAGTAGATATTTTAAAGAATGTTGGTAAGCTGGTGTACCCAGCTTTTGTTGTAGGAACACAAATGACTATGGGTGCCAGATTCCAACGTTTATCAAAAAGTCTTCTTTTGTGTTCAACATGAAAACAAACCTGAAATATGTTTTGAACAAGTACAGGGTGAGTAAATGATGACAGTTTTCTATTTTGGGTGAACTCCCTTTAAATATCAAACATTTCTGAACACACATTGTGAATCATGGGTCTCAAACTGGATTCCTGGAGGGCCGCAGCTCTGCACAGTTTTGCTCCAACACTAAGCAAATACAGCAGATCCATCTAATGAAGGTGTTCAAGACTACTAGAGACTATTAAGCAGGTGTGAGTTGGAGGTGGTTGAAGCTAAACTATGCAGAATTGCGGCCCTCTAGGAACTGAGTTTGAGAACATCACTGTAAATGGTGAGAACATATTTCAAAATATATTATTACTTGAAACACTTTTTACATTTCTAATAATAAGTAACCTAATCCTTTTAAGTAAATTAATAATAAATTAAAGAAAAAAATATTTCAATACCTTAATAGATTAGGAAGTAAATAGATAAGTAAATAAAACAATCCCTGATTTGGGTTTAGAATTTTAATTATGAAAAAACTTTTTATTTATTTATTTATTTATTTTTTTAACATTCTATTTAAAATAATACATTAATAACAAATTATTACATTTAAAAATAATGAAAAATTACTACAGAAACGAATCATAAATGAGAATAAATAAACAGTGAAAGTCTGCTGACAGTAGTTGACAAAATTATGAGATAATACAATAAAATGCAAAATAGTAAAATTATTAGTTAAAATTAAAATTATTAGTTATAATGCAAAACAATCATAAGAATGTCTGAAAACCTTATGAATATTAATTAAGTTGAAATAGTGAATTAACTTTTTTATTTTTAATTAGATTTCTTTTATTAACTTTAAGCCAGGTTTTCCATCTTTCCAAGCCTCTTGATTGACAGTTGCATTCACAGAATTACTGCCAAAGCAGGACTTTATAAGAGAGCCTGAGCTTATCATGGCCATTTAGAGAGACGCAATAATAAAAGCCACTCCTGAATGTTCCAGCAGACTGTTTTCTATTACTACATGCAGCATAAGACCCCTATTTCACCAAAGTATTCAATATGTATTTTAATCTTAATGAAAGTGAACCAGGCTCCGAGAGCACAAAAAAGAAGCTTGAAAGAACCGCAGGACCTTTTTAAGCTCCATATTCAGCAGCAGCAGCCCTCCTGATCCTTTGTTCAGTGAAGCTAATCAGCTCCAATCACGGATGCGCTCCTCCAGACTAGACCCTCATTAGACTAATACCTGTCTTTACACTATTTATAAAGGCTCGGCGAAACAAAAGAAATTCTTCAAAGTTTTAATCACTCTGCAAATAGGGATGAGACAAGCTTGTTGCCTCATAATTACAAGGCAGACGCCAGAAGGGTCATTGTTTAAGATGCTCGTGGGACGAACCGCTGATTGGTGAATTTGAGACAAGGACTGAATTAATTGCTTGAAAACATTGAACTATCAGCTTACGTGTCAGATTTGCGTTCAATTTCCTGTCCTGAATTCTAATTAGTTTCTCTGCCCTGTATGTTTAAAGCTGCGGTCTGTAACTTTTTGTTGTTGTTGTTGTTGTTGTTAAAAATGAAAGTACATAACCAATTCAGAACTATAGTTATACCTTAGCCTAATTCACAGTGGTAAGCTTCTAATGATGTCTAAATTGAGTTGGTTTCCGGGGTCTTTGCGTTGTTAGAGTATGTAATGTCTGTATACTGTACTGTATACATATACAAAAGTACTCCAGTTTGCTATATAGCATGTTAGGGTAACCTTTTCTCACAACACCTGAAATAGGGAAATGTATCAGTCTTCTGATGTGACGTTCAATTGGTACACTCTCTAAAAAATGCTGGGTTGTTGTAAACCAGTGTTGGATCAAATATGGACAAATCCAAATGTTGGGTTAAAAAGTTTAATTAGTTTTTGACCCAACGTAAAAAAAAAAAAAAACAGTTAGGGATTAGACTGAAGAGACAATCAAATTACAAATAAATACATATTTAAAATTTACAGTTGAATACACCCTCTAAAATGTTGGACTGTTTAAACCCAAAGGTATACATATATTCAGAATTATCAGCCCCCTGTTTATTTTTTTCCCCAATTTCTGTTTAACAGAGAGAAGACTTTTTTCAACACATTTCTAAACATAATAGTTTTAATAAAATATCTCTAATGACTGATTTATTTTATCTTTGTCATGATGACAGTAAATAATATTTTACTAGATATTTTTCAAGACACTTCTATACAGCTTAAAGTGACATTTAAATGCTTAACTAGGTTAATTAGGTTAACTAGGCAGGTTAGGGTAATTAGGCAAGTTATTGTATAATGATGGTTTGTTCTGTAGACTATCGAAAAAAAATATAACTTAAAGGAGCTAATAATTTTGAACTTAAAATGGCTTTTAAAAAATGAATTAATTGTTTTATTTCTGCTTTATTCTAGCAGAAATAAAACAAATAAGTCTTTCTCCAGAAGAAAAAAATATTATCAGACATACTGTGAAAATTTTCTTTCTCTGTTAAACATCATTTGGGAAATATTTAAAAAAGAAAAAAAATGCAAAGGGGGGCTAATAATTCTGATTTCAACTGTGGTGTGTGTGTGTGTGTGTGTGTGTGTGTGTGTGTGTGTGTGTGTGTGTGTGTGTGTGTGTGTGTGTGTGTGTGTGTGTGTGTGTGTGTGTGTGTGTGTGTGTGTGTGTGTATATAAATTAAACATTTAATGTAAAAAAAAACCCAGTGGATGGCATATTTTGCATAATTTTGAGTTAAAACAACTCATGTAAATGAAACTGTTACTGTTGAATATTAGTTTTTTATGTCTAAAATTATTTTTAAACAAAAAAAATGTGTGAAAAGTCTGAACCAACCCAGCTTTGGATTCAATTTTAAATGACATTTTTACATTTTTGGGGGGTTATATTAGCCTAATCTTGGGTCAAATATGGATGATTTCAGGTTTGGGTAAATGTTGTGTAGGTTTTTATTTACCCAACTTTTATATACATCCATATTTACCTCAGCACTTTTAGAGTGTATTGCATCAGCATTATGTGTCGTCAATTTCCGATTCTGAATTCTAGTTAGTTTCTTGTATCTGGTTTGTATATATTAAAGTTGTGGTTTATAACTTTTTGTTGTTGTTGTTGTTGTTGTTGTTGTTGTTGTTGTTGTTGTTAAAAACGAAATCATAAAACCAGTTTTTGAGCAACTACATAACACATAACCAATTCAGAATGATAGTTATACCTCAGCCTGATTCACAGTGGTTAAGCTTGTAATGATGTCTAATTTGAGTGGGGTTTTATGATTTTGCATTATAACGTACAGACTCTGGCTTGTATTCTGGCTAGGTGGCTATAGCATGTTAGGGTAAGCTTTTCTCACAGCCTGAAATAGTTAAATGCATCAGTTTCTTGATGTGAAATTCGTTTGATACTTTTTAAAAATATCGGGTTGTTGTAACCTAATGTTGGATTAAACATGGATAAATCCAAATGTTTAAAAATGTAGTTTAAAAAGTAATAGAAAAACCTTTTTTTTTTTACATGAGCAACTTTTTTTTTTTTGGACAATCAGAGATTAGACTGTAGATACATTAAAATTACAAATAAATACATATAAATCACACTATGCTGATATATTTATTTTAATTAGTAATTTTCTTCTATTATTTTAATTATTATTATTATTATTTTTAATTTGAATAACTCTTTAAAATGCTGGGCCGTTTAAATTTAAAGGTAATAAAAAAGATTAAATATTTAATCAAAATAACCCAGAGATTGGGATTTTGCTCAAATTTAGGTTAAACAACTCTGTATTTTTTTTTTTTTTTTTTTTGGATAATTTTTGGTAAATGAAAATGTTACTGTTGCATATTAGTTTTTTATGTCTAAAATAATTTTTAAACAAATAAATTTGTGAAAAATATGGACCAACCCAGCTTTTGGATTCAATTTGAAACATTTTTAACCCAACCATTGTCTATACTGTACTTTTTTACAGGGTGTATTCAACTTTTAATTTTCAATAAATTCCAATTTTTCTTTTTAAAAATAAATTACGTTTTTAAAAACCCAACTGTTGGGTTCGTCCATGTTTAACCCAGCACTTGTAGGGTATATTGCATCAGCATAATTCATCTTCATGTATTGCACTTGAATTTAGATAAATACACTAGCCACAAGTGTTTTGTATTTCCATCCGTTCATGCTTGTGTTGATAAATGTTGACCAGTAATTCTGTGTGATTTTTAATTTCCAGCCAATTTTGCCAAACCCCATCTCTAAACCCAACCGTCATTGGGGGATGAAGAAATTGTACAAAACTATACGAATGAAACGTACAGTTATGAAACGTTTTGAACTGCCATGAGATAGCATTAGTAATTCTGTTATTTTTTTTTACATTTACCTCTTTTTTTTTTATGGGACATTTTTGCTAGTGTTCGCCTGCAAAACACTTTTTTTTTCTCTCTGTATAACAAATGCTGCTCACAGAATCGCTCTGGACTTGATGAGCAGATTTGCACACACTGCAGAAGAAAATGATGCTATTGAACTGGGACTTAATTTCTTTTTACATTCATACTTTTTATTTGAAATTCTCTACTTGAAAACCGCAGCGCAGGCCATGACAGAAACACAATCTGAAGCAATCAGTGACAAAAGCTCTTGAGAAAGCATTGGTCTAACGATGTGGGATCCTGCCGTTTTTCCTCGAGTGGCAGATCAATGATGGACCCAATAAAACACAAATGACCCGTGCAGGCTTTTAGGGAGTCACGACATGCTCTTCTTGATTGAGAACAAATGAGATAATGAAGTGCAGAGTGCCACTGAAGCCATCCCAGACTAATATGCGGATGCAGCTTTAACACATTTTCTTCACATTATGCTCAATAATAATAATAAAGAAAGATGTGTGCTACTGACACATCAGTCATGAGAACAGGGTTTTTGTTTTACAGACTTTTGGAGGGCAGCGCTTCGCTGACTATTTGAAAAATGTATGTCTCAGCATTTTGTGTGGGTTTCAAAGTCAAAATTCTATTCATTTTCTCCAAAATGATAACTTGTAAATATTCTAATCTAATCTAAAAACAGACAAAATGTGAGCTCTGCGCTTGATAGCGCATGTACTATAAGTTGCACTGTCAGTTACTGACGGTATGATAACCTTGGATTAAAATATCACAGTTTCACGGTATCACGGTATTGTGATTACTGCTCTAAAATATATATTTTTTAAATGTCTGGGTAAAAAACAAAAACTTTTTCCCCTTTGAAAACAATATATTCTATTTTTTTGAAAGATTTATGATATTTAGGAGCAGTAAACACGTCAGGCTATATAATAAAAATAAATAATTGACTTCTGCCGTCTTCATTAGTTTCAAAAGCACAGATTTCTTTACAATTTAAAACGGCATCTTTGGATATTTTTTTCTGCTGTAGATACTTTCTAAAAAACTAAAAAAAAAAATATAAATAAAAAATCTTACACATACCTTAGGGACGGTATTACAGAAAAATTTGGCGGTATTAAAACCTTGACTTTTCCAAACCGCGGTACACCTTGAAAACGGTTATCGTCCCATGCCTACTGTCAGTTGTGAGCAGTGTTGGGTTAGTTACTTTAAATAAGTAATAGATTACAAATGACTGATTACTACTGGAAAATTGTAATCCGATTACATTACTAATTACTTAATGTAAAAAGTAATCTGATTACTAATTACTTTACTTTGTAGTTACTTTAAAACATATAAAATATACCTATAAAAATACAAATAAACTGCAGCTCTTTCAGTAATTCACTGAAAAACATTAGAATGGGTTAATCACAGCAGCTTGACAGATTTAAAAGACTTAAAGAATTCACCCAAAACTTAAAATTCTCTCATCATTCACTTGCTCCAATTCCATTTGTCTTTTTAGTTTTTTTAATAGAAAAGAAAAAACTGGACACCTGTAACCACTGACATCCATAGTATCAAAAAGCACTGCAGAGTTTGGGTGTTCTGTGTGTGTACGAGGTTAATTACTCTTACATACTGTATGTACAGTATATATTCCAAAGTATGAAGCTGATCGGTCAGTTCTTGTCACGTGACTCTCGGTTTTTAACTGAGTGCGCCTGGGAAATGTGAGCGTGTGCAATATGCTCTCCCAATATATGCACGCGAGCAAAAGACACGATATGTCAACGGCCCCATAAGCAGCTACACTTCTCTTCACATTCAGAAGATACCTTCACTCCCGATCCTGCATACATTTTTTAAAATTTAGCCTGTTTAGGCTGAGTTGGGCCGTCGTGTTTTTGGGCGCTGGTGTCCCTCTTGGTGACGAGTATTGTCGTAGAATGCTTTCTGTTCAAGTGCTTGAACAAGTTGCTGGTTGAGTTATTGTAAAAGCAGTTGAAAGTTCTTTAGAGACTGATGTATAATTTTGAAGTTAAAACAATGTACTAGCTACAAACTAAAATTAAATAACAAATGATGTCTTTGATAATGGGAAAAGAATATTTGAACCTATCGGTTTACAGTATACTGATGCCCAATTTCTAGGCTTTATTGGTGATAATCGGCAGGATTATTGGACAATTATTGCCTTTTCAGCTTATAAGTAGAGGACAGAAACTAGCCAGACAGTATTGTGTGAATTGTTGAGTGGGCAAAATAAAAAGTTTCTTGCCATAATAAAAAATATAATTGTAGAGCAAACCCATTTTCTCTTGTCATTAATATTTAACTTAATAGGTAGAACTGTCTGAGATATAAACAAAAGCAAATGATGCATCAAAGTTTAATTTAAAAAATCTTGAATGGTTATAAAACTTTATAATCATTCATTCATTCATTTTCTTTTCGGCTTAGTCCCTTTATTAATCCGGGGTCACCACAGCGGAACGAACCGCCAACTTATCCAGCACATGTTTTACGCAGCGGATGCCCTTCCAGCTGCAACCCATCACTGGGAAACGAGTATTGTCGTAGAATGCTTTCTGTTCAAGTGCTTGACCAAGTTGCTGGTTGAGTTAAAAGCAGTTGAAAGTTCTTTAGAGACTGGACATAGACTGCATTTCACAGCAATATTTTTGTTTTTACGTAATCAAAGTATTGCCTGTATTTTCGTTTGAAGAAGCAACCACTCTCGACAGCAGCTATTTCAGCTTGCATTCTTCAGCTATTTAAAAGCACATGCTTATTAACTGAAGTTGCAGCAGAAAACGTGATTTAAAAGAAGCATTTTTTTTTCCAAAAACTACATTTGTAACGTAATTAACACAATTACACTGACTTTAGTAACTGTAATCAGATTACACAAATTGAATTAGATGAATGAATTAGAATGTAATTAGAATACAGTAACACGTTACTGTGGAGTGCCTTACACTTAACTCTGGTGGTGAGAAAATGTCTTCTAAACAAATATTAATAGAATTACGTAGTTGAACACTGAAGTATTCACTCCTGTGAAATATACTTTTTTTCCAACAGGTGATGTTTAATAAAGAGATTTTTATTCAAAACATTTTGAAATGTAAAAGATTTAATATCTAATTTGTACATTACAGTACGTTTTACTAGTTTTTTATTATTTATAATGTAGCTATTAAGCCTAAAGGGAAATTTAAAGGCTTAACTAGGCAAAGTAGGTTAATTAGGCAAGTCATTGGACAACAGTGGTTTGTTCTTTGCCAATCAAAATATATATATAAATGGGCTAATAATATTGACTGTTGGCATGGTGGCTCAGTGGTTAGCACTGTCGCCTCACAGCAAGAAGATCGCTGGTTTGAGTCCCGGCTGGGTCAGTTGGCATTTCAGTGTGGAGTTTGCATGTTCACCCCGTGTTCATGTGGGTTTCCTCTGGGTCTTCCGGTTTCCCCCACTGTCCAAATACATGAGCTAAGCATATGCCAGAATAGTTGGCGGTTTATTCCACTGTGGTGACCCCTGATAAATAAGGGACTAAGCTGAAGGAAAATGAATGAATGAATAATATTGACTTCAGAAGGTTTTTTTTAAACATTTTTAAAATGAATTAAAATTCATTAAATGAATGAATAAATTAATTAATTAAAATAATAATTTCATATTAATTTTGTCTTCAACTGTATGTAATATTAATGGAAAAAATGAATCATTAGCATTTATAGTTTTAATGAACAAATGTCATATAAATGTGAACTGCAAACAATATATTGTTTAATAATATATTTTTTTTATTATTATAAAGATGCATGGGAAAAATGGATGGTACGTTTAAAAAGTAATCATTTTAAACAAAATAAACCCAATCTAGGAAATCCACTGACGATAGTTGAGAATTATATTAGTGCTTTTGTTGCTTCTGCTGTATGTTTACACATCAATCAACCAATCAATCAATCAATCAATCAATCGATAAACAACATTTGTTAATCTAGGTTCATTTTTAACCAAAAATGTATTGGTAATTTTCTGCCAGGAAACCGATTTTCCTGTGTGTTTGTGCTTTTTGTATATTCTCAGCTCTGTGAGGCAGAAAACTACACACACACAACACACACCACACACACACACACACACACACACACACACACACACACACACACACACCACACACACACACACACACACACACACACACACACACACACACACACACACACACACACACACACACACACACACACACACACACACACACAAATCTCATTAGAAAGTTTGGTGAATCACTTGTAAAATTTAAGATGACAAAGTCTTATTCCAGCATTTAGTAGTAGTCAGGGAGTGTTGCAGTTTTTCAATATCTGTGCGCTACTTTCAGTTCCTTTCATATCTATATTTCAGTTCACTCACAGGTGTGAATCATTCATAAACCTAGAGAGTCATTTACATTACATTATTTTAATTTAAAAACTGAAGTGAGCTTTTATCTATTTTGCTTCTTCATTTACCCAACTGTATTTCTTAATATACTGTAAAAGGTTGTAAATGTGGTCTCTCTGGAACGCTTTAAACCTATTATTTAGCATTTGGATATTGACTCAGTGTGTTTAATCTGCTTTTGTTGTGTAAATCTGTGATGAAGCTGACTGTATTGCAGTCCGTTTTGCTGAATACTCCTGTATTGACCTTATTTCTTCTCATGAGCGGACGCAGCCATTGGAACTGAATTGTCTTGAGACTTCTGGTCTCATTCACTTCCATTGATTTTTAGCCATCAAACAGTTCATTATGCTGCTTGATGTTGCAAACCGGTATTTTCTTATTATATGTTTTTTGTTTTATACATTGTCATAAATACTCTTGTTTGCAAGTAGCTTTTGGCATTTGTCATTTCCCCCATAGCCAAATTAATGACAAGCGCACTTAAATAAACTCTCACATGGTCGCCCACTGAAGCTAAGCAGGGCTGCGCCCGGTCAGTACCTGGATGGAAGACCACATGGGAAAGCTAGGTTGCTGTCTGACGTGGTGCTAGTGAGACCAGCAGGGGGTGCTCAACCTGCGGTCTGTGTGTGTCCTAACGCCCCAGTATAGTAAAGGGAGCTCTATTCTGCTCAGTGAGTGTCGTCTTTCGGATGAGACGTTAAACCGAGGTCCTGACTCTTTGTGTTGGTAAAAAATCCCAGGATGTCATTTGAAAAAGAGGAGGGGTTAACCCGTCCATCATGGCCAAATTTGCCCTCTGTCCATCATGCCCTCCTAATCATCCCCATATCATAATTGGCTTAATCACTCTGTCTCCTCTCCACCAATCAGCTGGTTAGTGGTGTGATGTCTGGTGCAATATGGCTGCTGTTGCGTCATCCAGGTTTATGCTGCACACTAGTGGTGGATGAGGAGATTCCCCCCAATGTGTAAAGTGCTTTGAGTGTCTAAAAAAGTGCTAATGTAAGGAATTATTATTATTATTATAAGATATACTTAATCTCTGCGAGGTAAGTAAAGGGTAAGTAAACAAATAAACAACAACAATGCGACATCGCCAACTACTGAATTGAATGCTTTTTTCAGCTATTTTAGTTGTTTAGATGAATCGTTTTCACACATGGTTGGTTCGACAATGTGGTCATCTTTACCATCCAGGGGTGCGTTTCCCAAACAACGACGTAACTCGCGGCTGAACTATCATAGTGCGATGCATCGTTTGGCAAAAAAAACAATGTAGTGACGAGTGTTTCCCAAAACCCCTAGTTTCTCTGTCGCAGATCCATCGCTTGAACCACGTTAGTTAACGTAAAACGCCCATAATGATGCTCTAAACGGGGTGGAGTAACTTCTTTAGAGAGCAACCCCATCATTTCTTTGTGCAAATTATATTGTTTTACACAAACACGCATTTCAAATAAAATCCAATATTAGTTTTGGTAAAAACATCCTCTCGCTTTCCATATTAAATAAAATAAATGTAAATGGCACATATTGGGGCAATGTTTGCTTTACTAATATTATTGAGAAGTTGAACATTACATATTCTATTCTAAAACATAAAATCACTTACAAAAGCTAACACTATTCTAATATCATATATAAATCATATAAATAAATAAATAATGAGGCGATTTATTATAAATATATTTACTTTAATAGTAATATTAATGATGATGATGATTATTATTATTTAGGATATTGTTTATTTATTTTTAAAAAATTACAATTTGACACATGCAAACCACAGCAGAAAGTTCTAACCAACAGGCCCATGTCATATACAGTAGAGAAACTTAATAAATAACCCACTATAAAATAAAATTATTAACGTATGCTATGTTCTTTATTTTCACAAGCTTTGGAGACGTAACATAATTTCCGCTTTTAAATATACCTATAGTTTTCGCCATGAGGCTGTGTTCAAAATGATATCAATGTTTTCAAAGTGCACCGCGAAGGGAGCACAATTGTAAACATGAAGATCGCTAAAACTGAACTGTAAAAATACTTTGAAAGCAAATTACACCTAAGAGAGATGACCTTAATGCTTTTTTATTATTAATAATTACAACTTTGAATGTTCTAAATGAATAGGGCATAGGGGGGATAAGTGGGAATAGAACACAGCCAGGAACTATGCTTTTAACTACAGCTCCAGAGGTGTCGTTTCAAGGGCTCAAGTTTGCGAATGTTTGTTGGAGCGATGTATTTGGGAAACAGCAAATCAAAGAACTATGTTTGTAACGACAGAACTTGCGACCTTAGTTGGCTAACGATGGTTTTGGGAAACGCACCCCTGATCTCACGAGGAAACAACTATTTTACAGTACGTTTTGTCAGTTTAGTGGCTATTCGTACAAATTTATATAAGTTTAGTCATACGAAAAATGTACGTGTGGCACCCAACCCCTCCCCTAAACCCAACCGTCATTGGGGTATGAGCAAATCCTACTAAATTGTACGTATTAGATCCTAATACAAATTAGCCACTAAATCAAAAAATAACAAATTGTCGTGAGATAGCTTTGTTTTAACGTTCTTTTATGTTCAAAAACATAAAAGAACCTTTTTCTGTTTCTATATTTTTAAAAGTATCCTAACAGTTTATAAAGCTTTCTGCACCACAGAATTGAAAATAAACATTTAAAATGATTGCATAAACTTTTCTTTAAAGGTACAGTATGTAATTTCGACACCCAGTGGTTGAACTAGGTATTGCAGTGGTTGAACTAGGTATTGCAATTTTACTGCAGGTAAAACACATGCAAGAATAGGTTGCCAGATTGACGACACCAACAGGAGCGAGCCTGACTATCGAGCCTAAAGGCTGATTTAAGTTGTGTTCTAAATAAAAGCAACAGCACGCGATAGAAGGAATATTTTCCATATTAAAAGATAACTCAATGCAAGCCAACACATATCAGTGATTCAGCATGTCCATTTCATAATGTTAAAGAGGTTTAATATGTATTTATTAGATTGTAAACCTTACCATTTCGCTGGAGTGCAGTAAGTGCACTATTCTGTGCTTCTAAATAGCTGTATTTTAATTTCTGTCATGTTTCGTCTGGGGCAAACAGACAGATTGCTTATCACTGCAAATCTCCTCACGTAACATGTTAGGACATGGGGTTACAAAGTACCTAATGTTTACATGTGTAATATTTATATTATTTGCTAATTAATAACCTCATGTGGAACTCTGAATCTGTGTCTCATTTCAGAGTCAGCTATTTGTCCATTTGAGGTCGCATTTCGGTCGCGGACGCATACTTTGAGAACCTTCCTGACCGAATAAATCAAATATGCGGTTTTCCACCAAGGCAACCCGGGTGCTGAAATATAATTGGCTAAACTAGCAGTGGGCAGGTTAAAAGAACCAAAACAAATAAGACGTTCTAGCACGTAAAACACATTTTTAAAGCAAAATATCTGACTTCAGCATTGTTTTTCAGATAAACAAGAATGTTCACTTAGCATGTTTCTTAAAAATCTGGTATTTTTATGCCTTAGGAGAGTCAAAACTTACACAGAGCAGCTTTAACTATTGGAAAAACAAATACATTTTTAGTTTGGTTTCTTCAGAAGCCACACGAAGAGTGAACCATTCATAACACAAACTTTATTTTCAAACAATTTGTTACATCATCACTCAAATCTACTAAAAAATACTTCATTCTAAAGTCTTATTTGTGGACATTTTCCAGAAGAGCAGCTTCACATGAACTCAAATAACAGGCCCCGAAAGGAACCGATAGAAAAACGATGTCGGTTTATCATCAACATGCAAAATACAATCATGCATCTGGCCCTGCATCTGCAAAAGAAGAACAAAAATATATATATATAGAGAGAGAGAGAGAGAGAAAGAAAGCCTGAATGTCCACAGACAGTCTAGTTCAAATAGCTATTCATTCTCTAAGATCCAAAATGCTTTACAATGTAAGAACATTACGAAATTTAGCAAAATCTCAATAAACCTTTATATAAAAGAAAACAGATAAACCAATATATTTATATATAATTATTTATTCAGCTAATCCCAGTCCATCATGCTTTCAGTAAGATGTTTTTGCTTCTTTGTAGTTGTGTAAGTCTGTACATGTCCACATGTACATAATAGAAACAGTAGCATTGCAACACCTATGCAAGCCTCACAGGCTACGCATGCAAACAAAACAAAGTGGAACAGATTAGGCTTCAAATTCACACAGACGTGCTAGTTTTTCATAAAAAGCGAGAGCTGGTCACTTCAGTGACCAAACGTCCTGGAAGACTCAAACTCGCTGGGGCACTTGGGCTTGATCCCCTTGCTGTTGTAATAGTCCACCACCTGGTTCGGGACTTCAGCTAAGACACTTTTTGCCAAAGCAGCAGGAGAGGCCTGAGTAGAAGAAGAAGAAGAAGAGAAACAAACATAAAGCATTCGCAGGGCCATTTATTCCTTCTGCCATCTGCTGCAGCGCTAATGATGTGTGAAGATACTGTACTTGCTGAAAACCACATGCGCCGTGATGAAAAACATCCTGAATCTTGAGCAAAAGCGACTTGTGTGACTCAAAGCTGAGAGGATATCAGAGAGCAGACGAAGCCTTCACCCCTGCTGGACGATTAGAGGACATGCTCAGATGTACTGTACAGAGTTACGCCTGAGATTGGGCTATTGATAGAGAGCATGTTTGCAAAGGAAACACATCTTGGCAAATTTCCTGAGAGGATCCTGATAAATGGCACTTTGGCTTTTGGGGACAATCTGCTACAGTTTAACACAAGTCACGTCAAAGGTATAGATTTTGTGTTTAATATATTGACTGCTGACGCAGTGGTGCAGTAGGTAGTGCTGTCGCCTCACAGCAAGAAGGTCGCTGGTTTGAGCCTCGACTGGGTCAGTTGGCGTTTCTGTGTGAAGTTTGCATGTTCTCCCTGCGTTTGCGTGGGTTTCCTCCGGGTGCTCCGATTTCCCCCACAGTCCAAAGACATGCGGTACAGGTGAATTGGGTAAGCTAAATTGTTCGTTGTGTATGTGTGTGAATGAGTGTATATGGATGTTTCACAGAGATGGGTTGCAGCTGGAAGGGCATCCGCTGCGTAAAACACGTGCTGGATAAGTTGGCGGTTTATTCCACTGTGGCGACGCCGGATTAATAAAGGGACTAAGCCGAAAAGAAAATGGATGAACGAATATTGACTGCTGTAACTCTTCTGACAGCTAGCAAAAAAGGTAATTACTGAAAATGATTCAAATTAGAGTCACACATGAATAGATTGATTACACACACACACACACACACTGTAAAAAAAACTGCTAATTAACAGCTTGTCTTGTGTGATTCACAAGTGTTTTCTGTTTATTTACAGTACGATTGTGAATTGCATTATGGGAGCTATTCAACTAATTTTATTGACATTTAAGTAGTTTTAAATAATATAATGTATAAGAAATAATATACAGTGGTCGCCATAACGCGGTTAATTTTTCGCGGCTTGCAGTTCCACAGATTTTTTTTTCATTTGACATGCTTTTTTTCTACAGTGCATTGTGTTCTGCATCCTGATTAGTGCACTGTCAATCAATCTCCTCTGTGCCATGTCTCCTGTACAGTACAGAATGCGTTTAGCTTGCCAAATTTACATAAATCTTTAATCGCTAGCAGTGTGAAGTCACTGTATGTTTGCAGTTTTCTCCCCACGATGTCGACGAAAGGTTCTGCAAAGGCACCTTCGGTAGCACTTAAAAGTCAGAGGTAGATGCTAACCATCAAACAAAAAGTTGGACTTCTGGACATGCTAAAAAAAGGTAGAAGTTACGCGGCTGTAGGTCTCCATTACCATCTTTTGGTTTCATTCTATAATACTTAGTTATTTTTCTAAGAAGATTTGAACTTTGAGGGCTCTATTTTAACGATCTAGGTGCAAAGTCTAAAGCGCATGGCGTAAAAGCATTAAAGGCATGTCCAAATCCACTTTTACTATTTTAAGGACAAAAAAACACAGTCTTTGCCGCGGTGTATGGTCTAGCAGAGTTGTGCTTATTCTCTTAATGAGTTATGGGTGTGTTTTGAGAATAAACCAATCAGTCTCGTCTCCCATTCCCATTAAGAGTGGAAAAACTGAACGCTTCACTAGCGAGAAAACAGTTAAATCATCTGCAGCACGAGGATATAGAATGAGCCTCCTCCAATCGGCCTCTTTACTTTCTCTTTCTCTCTTTCGTGGAGTTTCCTTTACTTTCACAACGGTGTTGTACCCACTCCACTGAAGACATCCATTAGCCTACATATTTAATTTAGTTTGTTAAGCGCTAAGATTTGTTTCTAAACTATTTCTACATTCAGTTCTAATTTCCAGCAAACTAAGGGTTTTAGAGCCATAAATATCTATAATAACTGTAAAAATAAAGCTGACCACTTCATGGATTACGCATATTGCGGGTTATTTTTAGAACATAACTCCCGCAAATAACGATGGACCACTGTATAGAGCAAAAAGTCTGTAAAATAACAGAAAATGTGCTGGCAGTTTAATACAAGTGTTTTGTACTGTGGCGTACAACACCAACCCAGACAATATGTCACTTTAAACTATTAAAAATGTTAATATAAGTCACTTTTTCGAACTGTTCAAGGTCAAAAGTTGTCAGAAGAAAATTTTTCTCTTTTTTATTAATTATAGCTTAATTAGATTTTTTGCTACATAAAATAAAAGATAAAAATGTTAATAAATAAATTATAATACACAATAACAATTGCTAAATAAGCCCAGAGTTATCAGAACTTGTGCCATTTGTAAGCAGTTTATCTTGTGATGATTAATAGCTGACAGTAACAGCATCCTGCTAATTACATGGCTACTTAACAAACAAATTAATGAACAGACATGAAATATTGATTTGAAGAAATTGATTTAGTTGAAAATGAGGCGGTGGAATAATAGTACAAGGAACAAAAGCAGCACATTTGCATGGGAAATAATTTGACTCAGATAAAAGGCAATTAAATACAGGTCATCAAACAAAAGGTAATAAAAACCACCAAAAAAACTAAATAAAAATAAAAATGAATACTAGTCTTTTTAGAAGGATACTTTTTAATGAATATTTTAATTTCTGACTGAAATAGGTTTAATTTAAACATTAGTATTCTGCACTTGATTCTCCTTTGGAAACTGGCCAAACAAAGTAGTGTAAATGAGCCAATATTTGCATGTTTCTTTGGTGAGCAATTCTTTATGTTTGGCGAATGCATCAGAAAACAGAGGAAGGTGGGCTGCTTTTCAAATGGTCTTCAGAAATGGCACCATTTAGGTGTTTATGAAAAATAATCTCTGCTTAAACAGCTGCTGGTGATTAACAAACTGGACTTCAAAGTTTCGCAAATAAACACCGTCTGTGTTCTGTCTTGCATCTGTCAGCTTCTGCTTGACTTTAATCTTCACTGGATATTCACCTGACACTCTTATTCTATTCATCTGAGATTGGGTTGACTGGCTGCTAAACAAAAATATGGTTAAAAATTCTGTCAAGTGCTTTTAAATGTGCTTACTCTTCAATTTGTGACATAGTTTGAACTTAAACACGAAGACCTGGCGGGGCATAGAGTAGCCCTTCCCCATTTTAAAACAAACAACCAATGACATTTCACTTTATTACATTCTCTGCTCTGGACGGGACATGTCAGATACTAGAGAGCATTTGATTGGTCAGAGAATTTGATGAGAAACTGAAGTATGAGTTGATGTAAAAAAAAAAAAAAAAAAAAGCATTGATCCGTTTAGGCAGACATGACAAACTACAAGCTTTGGATGTTTAAATAATCTAAATGCAAAGTTTGTCACTATTTAAGAGCACACTAGCTTATAGATATCTTTAACACTAGCAAACCGATACTAACATCTAAAAACATCTTATTTTGGATCTCACTGGGACTTACTGTAAAAACCTTTTGTAAAAAGTAAAGTATTTTAATTAAAATAACTGCAACTAAAATAAATGTGTAACACAATGACTTTGTTACAAACTTTCTGATACAGTTTTTATAAAAAAACTTTTCAATTAAATTGAAAATGGAAAAAATATATGAAAAAAGAAAAATCATTTAAACTTAATACTAAATACTATATAAAATGTATTAATATGTAATTAATATGTATTTTATTATGTTATTTAATTAGGTTTACCCGTCTAACTGCTCGTTAACGCACATTTCTAATCAGCCAATTACATGGGCGCAACTCAATACATTTAGGCATTTAGACATAGACAAGATGATCTGCTGCAGCTCAAACCGATCATCAGAATGGGGAGGAAAGGTGATTTAAGTGACTGAATGTGGCATGGTTGTTGGTGCCAGACGGGCTAGTCTGAGTATTTCAGAAACTGCTGATCTACTGGAAGTTTCATGCACAGCCATCTCTAGGGTTTACAGAGAATGGTCTGAAAAAGAGAAAATATCCAGTGAGTGGCAGTTCTGTGAGCACAAATATCTTGTTGATGCCAGAGGTCAAAGGAGAATGGCCAGACTGGTTCGAGCTTATGGAAAGGCAACAGTAACTCAAATAACCACTCGCTACAACCGAGGTATGCAGAAGAGCATTTCTGAACGCACAACATGTTGAACATTGAGGCGAATGGGCTACAGCAGCAGAAGACCACACCGGGCGCCACTCCTGTCAGCTAAGAACAGGAAACTGAGGCTACAATTCGCACAGGCTCACCAAAATTGCACAATAGAAGATTGGAAAAGTGTTGCCTGGTCTGATGAGTCTCGATTTCTGCTGCTACATTTGGATGGTAGGGTCAGAATTTGTCATCAACAACGTGAAAGCATGGATCCATCCTGCCTTGTATCAACGATTCAGGCTGGTGGTGGTGGTGTAATGATGTGGCACACTTTGGGCCCATTAGTACCAAGTGAGCGTCGTGTCAACACCACAGCCTACCTGAGTATTGTTGCTGATCATGTCCGTCTCTTTAAGACCAGTGTACCCATCTTCTGATGACTACTTCCAGCAGGATAACGCGCCACGTCATAAAGCGTGAATCATCTCAGACTGGTTTCTTGAACATGACAATGAGTTCACTGTACTTAAATGGCCTCCACAGTCACCAGAACTCAATCCAATAGAGCACCTTGGGATTTGGTGAAACGGGAGATTCGCATCATGGATGTGCAGCCGACAAATCTGCAGCAACTGTGTGATGCTATCATGTCAATATGGACGAAAATCTCTGAGGAATATTTCCAGTACTTTGTTGAATCTGCGCCACAAAGGATCAAGGGGGCCAATCACACTGCACATGATTTTACTTTCCAAAAACACGAGGTGCACCACACTGCCTTTTTTGTTGACAAGAAAAAAGAAGCGATTTTTATGACGCTAGGCAACGACTGAATCAGCTGCGTAATGTGCGCAAGTGTTGCTGTTGATATTAATATAATTTTTTTATTTAATATTATTGTGATATTTAAGATTTGTGAAGTCATAGAACTGTGGATAACTCAAAACAGCAACCACTAGTCTCTCCTCCATCTTCAATAGTCTCTGTAGTCATCTTGACAACACAAACACTGCAGGCACCTCAATGGAAACCGCGCCTCTGCTTTCATTTGATTGGAGAATGAAAAAGACGTGACTGATGTAACGCACTTTTTCCGCTCAGAGTTGACTTTTTGGTCCCACTTTATATTGTCTCTTATACCTGTGAACTTACATGGTAATTAGATGTGTAAGTAGTATGTAACTACAGTGTATGTACACACGTTTACACAGTATTTACTTTTGTTTTATTGGTGTAACTACACTCATGTAACAACCCACTGAATAGTATGTGTAAGTACAAATGTGTAACAGGACATTGGTAACAACAGTAGGAAAGTACACATCTGTAACAAGAATTATGTAAGTGCATTGTGTAACAACAATATGTACTTGCAGATGTTTTCCCACTTCCACACCTGTTTGCAGATCATGCACGTGTGAACACTGTATGGCAGAACTAATGCTGCATTAGAAGGTTTCACCTTGTGATACAAGTGTACTTACATGGTAAATCCACAGGAACTGTCCACTTAATATAAAGTGTAAAATGGTCACAAATGACTATGTAACTTGTAGAAATATCTTCTATGCAACACTTTAATAACAGTGTAGTTACATGGTAACTCCACAGGAACAGTCCACAATATAAAGTTTAAAATAAAATTTATTTTCGTTTCGGCCTAGTCCCTTTATTAATCTGGGGTCGCCACAGCGGAATGAACCGCCAACTTATCCAGCACATGTTTTACACAGTGAATGCCCTTCCAGCTGCAACCCATCTAAGCCGAAAAGAAAATGAATGAATGTATGAACAGTAATTTGTGACCATTTTACACTTTATATTGAGTGGATCCTGTGGATCCACTCTAATGCAGCATTAGTTCTGCCATACAGTGTTCACAAGTGCATGATCTGCAAACAGGTGTGGAAGTGGGAAAACATCTGCAAGTACATATTGTTGTTACACAATGCACTTACATAATTCTTGTTACAGATGTGTACTTTCCTAGTGTTGTTACCAATGTCCTGTTACACATTTGTACTTACACATACTATTCAGTGGGTTGTTACATGAGTGTAGTTACACCAGTATACACAAGTAAATACTCTGTACCAGTGTGTACATACACTGTAGTTACATACTACTTACACATCTAATTACCATGTAAGTTCACAGGTATAAGCGACACAATATAAAGTGGGACCGACTTTTTTTTCAACTGCGAGCCCACAGCGTTCAAGGGCAAAAACGCGAGCCGTAGCAGGCAGTTAAAACACGAGGCGCACAGGACTCATAAGCAGCGCACACAACGCTTGCGGCTGTTAGTAAATCATTCAAAAAAGGCGCCTCTCAACCCAAAAAGCGCATTCGGTGTGATCGGCTCCTTAGGCAGTTCTGAAGGCAAAAGTGGGTCCAAACCGGTACTAGTAAGGTGTACCTAATAAAGTGGCCGGTGAGTGTATGTATTAGTTAAATATACATTGTTAAAATGTGACATTTAAACTGATTTTTTTTTAAATCAGACAATTGATAATCGACAGCTCATGTAAGGACAGATGAATAAAAACTAATGAAAGCACTTCTTGCTTTTAGAATATGCCGGATATTTGTAGAATCGTCACCTTTGAGTGACAGGGTTTCATTTCACATCTAAATAAGGCCTTACAGTCGATCTGCTGTGGAAAGTGATCTGGTTTTGATATCATGAGTGGATAAAAATGCTCATATCTGCAGTTTGCAGCCTTGATCTATTGTGCTTTCAGCAGAACGCCTGATAGAACTGAGGTCAACAACCCGGACTTCCTTTGTGTTCATCACCACACATGAAGTAACCTTGTGTCTAAAAACAGCATGCCGGAACATTAGTCAAGTGAAAGTCAACCTGTTTTTGCTCTGAGAAACAGTTTTCGTTTTACAAAATTCCTGCAAGCTCACCTCACCTTCGAAACATTATTTTCATGCTCTACAGAAGAAAGTCGTGTTGTTTTGGAAAGTCATAAGGGTGAGACATTTATGACAGATCTTTAATTTTTTTAAGTTCAGGACACACCAAGTAAATGAAAAATAGAGGTCATGACACTGTGTTGTTGCCACAAGTCAACTGCTTCTGTTCCCGTCTAGACCAAAAAGATAACCAATTGAAATGAGAGCATACATTATGTACATGAGAGGATATATCTTTCTATACCCGCAGGTTGCATTAGCCTATATTATCATTCCACAAAGGTAAACCAGAACTAGTGATGGGAATTTTGGATCATTTTACTGACTCTGACCTTTGAGTCTTGGTTATCAAGACGAATCTTTTTTTGAGTCATTTCATTCAATTTGTCAAAATATTATTCAACAGTCTAAGCTTAACCAATGCACACAGTCTGATCCAGAAACACCCATGATTAGTCAGTTTTTGGGTCTTTGGGTTTTTGAATCATTCGTTCATCACGTGACAGCAGGTAAAGGGATGACTCAAAACCGACAACTCAAAAAATCTAAACTGACTCAACTGAGGACTCGCGAGACGAACAGATCTTTTTCTGCCTCTAACTGCATTAGAGCTTAGATCGGGCCCAAAAAATGAAACCTGACCCTACCCAAGCCCGTGCACCTTGTGTCCGAGCCTGACCCGGTCCGACACATTAACTAATTATGAGTCCGAGCCTGATTTAAACCCGACTATTTATTAATACGTGAGCCATTATAACAGACGTTCTCAACTACAATTCTGAGTTGTATAAACCAGTGGTCCTCCGGTCTGTGGATGAATTGGTACCGGGCCGCACAAGAAATCATCAATTATTTGAGTTTTATTTACTATCTGGGTCTGAACGATCGTTTTTTTTGAAAAATCTTTTATTTAGAAAAATTACCGTATGGTCTCGCTTACACCTTGGTCACTTGAGCGCCTAAATTTGACCCACAAGCAGCAAAATGAGTAAGAAACAGACTTTTTTGTAAAGTTTCTTTGCGAAGGGCAAAAGGCCCAGTGATAGACCCAGGAACTGCCAAGGAATAGACTCGCAACCCATTTGTCAGCAAATCAGGTCAATCCAGCATACCTGTGCGAGATCAACTGCTGGAGATCGCAAATGACGGCGGCCTTTTAGGAGAAATTTACATATCACATCTAATCTAGAGTTTGTGCAAGTTCGTTATTTCCAATGGAGGTGCTCGGCTTGCTCAACATTGAATGCCGCAGGCGCACATCGAGTCACGTGACAAGAACTGACTGATCATCTTCATACTTTGTGTGAAATATGCACATTTTGGTAGACTAATTATCTTAGACAAACACAGAACACCCAAACACTGCAGTGCTTTGTAATTTTCTCCATAAATAAAACCTGTATCGGAGTGACAGGAATGTTTTGTCAGCTTGTTATCCTCTGAGAAAATGGTTGATAATAGAGATAGATCGATCTGTGCAGCAGCTGCCGATCAGCTGCGCGCTGCAGGGGCAGACGGTGTGAAAGGCAAACTTCTGCTTCTGCTCTACATACGTGCTGCGCACAGCTAACTGACGGACGTTTAAACACAAATCATTTTGTCTTGAATGAGCACAAACAGTGCGAAAGTAATCGAATGCTTTCATTATAGATTTGTGTATAGCTCTCTACTAAAAAAATCAAAAAACACAAATGCTTGATCACGGCCGGCCTGAAGATAGTGTCAGGAAATATCGGGTTGGGTCAAGTCTGGGCTCCTGCTTGAGTGGAGAATAGAAACTCTAAACTGCATATGATTGGCTTCTGTCTTTCACATGATGAATGAACAATTCAAACCCGATAGAGGACTCAAAAAAGAAACTAATACCCAACCTGCACAATCGAATCACTCCCTGAAAGAGCTCATCATTCTGAAGTCACATAAAAGATTTCTTCAAAATGAAAGAATCATTTAAGAACAACCCATCACTATTATGTACCGGTTTCACAATACTTTTCATTTACCAAAGATGGATTCACTTGTGGAACTATGTCTGATAATCAATATCGTTTGTAAATATTTAAGAAATGGAACAAAATAGCTGACTTCTTTGTGTTCCCTCTTGTCTTGCGTCGTTTGCTTAGTTTTGTCACTTCAGTTTTTGTTTTCACGCTCTGATTCGTGGCCGAACAGCCAATCAGAGCTCTGTCTTTTGCAGTTGCGATTCTACATGCTGAATCAGACAAACTTCCATCTACGTGAGCTCGATGCGAGATAACACGAGGAAAACACTAAACAAACTAGCATGAATGACATTTACCATTCTTTATTGCCATTTACAGTACGGGGCTTTTAAAGCTTGATTGTGATTGGTTGTTGAATGAGAATGCAGTTTTTTTAGGAATATGCAAAGCTAAAGTATATGCAAACATGTTTTGGTTGCTTGCCAAATGATTCCTTAAGTTTTAACTGTTGTTCGCATAAAATTGGACCAAAAACATTTTCATTTAACTGCAATTAGCATGTGATTAAGAGTCTAAAAACATCACATTTATTTTGCAGTTAAACTGGTGACACTTTATTTTACGTTATCCTTGTTACAAAGTTAAATTTTTAATTCTTTATTTGTTTATTTATTTACATTTTTTTAATCTTTAACAAGTGAAGTGAACAAGTTTAAAAAGTGAAGGACAAAAAGTCATAATATTACTGTTTCTATTACCTGTTCAGCATATCAGACAGGTAATAGTGGTAGAATGCCAATGTACTGGTCAAAAACCTCACTGTTTAACGGGGATACACTGAAGAGCAGCTCAGTATAATAACTTAAATCATAAATATAAGCAGTCGACCAAACCCGTATCCTGTTTCTAATTCTTTTGAATGTTACTAAGTACTTAAATGTCATTACACTAAAACACTGACACTATAAAATGAAGTGTTATGGTACATTCTTTTCAAGTATGCTTTCTTTTTCCATAATAAGTACATTAAAATTATGCTAAAAAGCACTTTCTCACAAGAGACTGTTGAGGAGTTATTGCCACGCCACTTCAATGGAATAAACTAGCAAATAGACCAGACTATAGACAACACTTCTGCATATACGAAAACATCTTTTGACAGCATCCTAGATATTTCATTATATATTTAATAATTGGGTAAAACACCTCTTCTCCTCTTTAGACAACACTCTTCACAATACTCACACACACCCTTATAGTATGTGAGAAATAGAGAAAGAAAGGTTGTGAAAGCACACAGAGACATGAAAAATTCCTCTACTGATCCAAACACATTCAGTCGACTGGGTCTCATTTGCATTCATTATTCAAAAAGATGTTCATTTTAGAGGAATATGTAAATATAAGCTCTTGTAGAGGCAGAAACATGGCCGAGCTTTAGTAGAGCAATTCGCCGGCTGCATTATTTAAAGCTCGGCTTGGTTACACCAGCGCACCGTCTTGACCGAGAAATGGGTCACATGTCTCATTAGCCCCTTTCACACAGTGATACTGGTAAATATCGGGAAAATTTCCGAAACTACTTTACCGGTAAATTTATTAAAAAGGTGTTCACACAGACTTGGACGTTCCGTAATTTTTCCGGAATAGACCATTCACACATCCATTCCAAAATACTGGTAAATTCTGACATCATTAACCAGAAATTATCTATAAACAGCAGCGCTTGTATTTGTAAACATAGATGGGGTCGACCTTTTATTGATGGTTTCACTTTTATTTAAACCTTTAGGATTCATGCAGCTGCTTTGTAAGACATCCAAAGGCAGAAGCGAGAATTCAATTCAATTACAAATTCTGTGGATGGATAAGTATTGTGAACAACTTGTATGAAAACATATGGAGGAACACTTTCACACGTGGAGATGTACATACTGTAATATGTGTGTGCGCTGGCACTCACCGGCTCCTTCACGTGCACGCGTCAAGCAGAGCTTGAAAGTAAACGAACAGCGGTTTATCATAAGCATTTTATCGATCATTTTTAACACAGTTGGCATTAAGAAGGAACATAGAAACATTATCTGACTAACATCTAGCAGCTAAATGTGTCTGGAAAAATATTCAAAGGTATTTATTTTCATAAAAAGCGCAGATGTGAATGCATCTGAGTGTTCTGATTGGCTAAAGTAGACATTCTAGATTTGAACGCACTGTGAATTGCCCGCAACGAATTTACCAGTATTTCAAAAAGGGCCTGTTCACACATACAGACCTTTCCGGAAAATTGCCGGTAGTTTTCTGGAAAGGTTTGTACAGTATGTGTGAAAGGGGCTATTGATTCACAGACAGCAGAGGAAATCAATGTTATAATCAAACATACATAGATCTGGAAGAAAAATTAAGAGATTACTTCAAAATTATTGTTGGTTCTCTGGATTTTACTTGAATAATTGTCTTTATACCCCTTTAACTGCCCCACCAAGAAAAAAAATGTTTGGATTGCATTTCTGAACTCCTAGAGCCCTATCATACAACCCGGCGCAATGCGACGCAAGGCACGACA
This sequence comes from Danio kyathit, assembly GCA_903798195.1. Classification (NCBI taxonomy): domain Eukaryota; kingdom Metazoa; phylum Chordata; class Actinopteri; order Cypriniformes; family Danionidae; genus Danio; species Danio kyathit. The sequence continues at coordinate 44,694 of CAIGQS010000298.1, forward strand.
CAATTGTTGTTTGCTAGTTTCAGCTCGACGCAAGAGTCATTTTGACGTTTTGCACACCACGCTGTTTAATTAGCAAATGCATTTGCACTCATATGTGCGCCCATAGGCGTTCTGGTCTTAAAAAGGAGGTGTGTTGAGGCGCATTGCTGGTGCGTTGCTATTTTGAGAAACTAGCATAGACTGTTTAGTAGACCAGATAATAGGAGGTCTAAAGTTCAGCGCAGAGCGCATTAGTTGTGCGCCTCACTTAAACATTGCTTAATACACACAGGATGTACAGCAATATGCAAATATCTTTACAAATAGAATTAAAGGATAAATATTACAAAAATTATTATTTTCTACATAAATATAAAAACCACTTCCTCCATGCCTTCTTCATCTCGGGGGCTTTTTCAGTTTATTCATGACAGATTGCTTTTGTATAATGTTATTGTTAGTAGTATTATTTATTATATGCATATTTATATTTGTTTTTTTTAAAACAAGCTTAGATTTGCTTACCTATCAGGTTTTAGACCATATGGGGCATAGGACGTGTGTTTGAATATAACTCAGTTTTTTGACCACACTTCATTATTACTGTTAATTTATTAGTTTGCTGGAAATTAGAACTGAATTTAGAAATAGTTTTGAAACAAATCTTTGCGCTTAACAAACTAAATTATTATGTATAAGATAATGGATGGCTGTGCGTACAGCACGTTTCCTTATCCACGACAGTGAAAGTAAAGAATAAGGAGGCTCATTTTCTCATTCTTGCGCTGAAGATGGTCTGTTCAACTGTTTTTTCACTAGTGAAGCGTTCAGTTTTTTCACTTACAAAGTCCGCCATGTAAATAGCAAATGCGCTATGGCCAACGCAACTGACTCTTAAAGGGAATGGGAGATGACACTCTGATTGGTTTATTCTCAAAACACACCTATAACTCATTAAGAGAATAAGCTCAACCCTGTTAGACCATGCGCCGCAGCGCAAAGCGGAATTTCCCGTCATAAAAATAGCAAAAGTGGATTCTGACACGCCCTTAATGCTTTTGCGCCCTGCGCTTTGGACTTTGCGCCTAGATCGTTAAAATATAGCCCTAATGTAGCTAGTTAACACACTCAATTGCATTTTTTCAACACATCCCATAATTTCTAAATATCAGCCTCTACCAAATGGTTGATGTTTCGGTTTATGTAAAAGTACCGGAAATCAATAATACACTATAAAAAATATGAAAATATGAAAGTGCAAGAACGATTTATTTAAAAGCATAATCAAAATAAAAACATTTTTTAAATACTAAATCATCTTTATTTTATGAAGTATGCCATAAAATATTTCAGATTCTCATTTAACATGTTTTCTTGTTTTGTTTTTGTTTTTTTCCATAAAACCAAAATCAAATTAGTGCAACAGGATTATGTTTGTTTGATTTTTTTGTAAACCAACAATGCTGTTTGTGTACAGCGTTATTGAAAACAGTCATTCTTTTAAACAGTCAAAATATGGTCAACCATAACCAGGCAGTTTAAGGGATGAATAATTTTATTTTGTGAACTATTGATAGCCAGTGTTGGGGAAAGTTACTGTACTTTGTTACTTTTTATGGTAAAAAATGCGTTAATGTGTTTTGTTACATTTGAGTTACTTTTTTTGAGTTACCTGCCTGAAGCTTGATCTCTTTAGAACTTGCAGGGTATTTTTCTTTTTTTTTTTAAATAGATTTAACAACACACTGAATAAACTACACCTTCATTTAAAAAAAAAAAGAATAGAAAAAATGACAAAAAAATTGAATAGTGTTAATTTTAAAGAACTTCCTGACACTACACATGTGGTATATACAGATTAATGACAGTTGAAAGGCAATGTGTTTTGCTACTTTTGTATTTTTGTCTCTATTAGTTCAGTAAAATCATTGTCCATTGAGACAATAATCCCCATTGTTGGAGCCATTTCTATTATTATTATGTTGAATTTATAGGTTGATTTGGACTATATGATTATTATTATTATGTTTACATTTGATAATTATTGTATTCAAGTTTAAGTATTTGTTTTTTGTAAATTATCATGTTGGAGTATTTGCCTTTATTGGTTTTGATTTTGTGAATGAAGACTTTTATTTTGTCTTATTCGGGATTTAAGGAGCCAGGTAGTAGGTGGGGGCAGTAGGGAAGAGGAAACAATTTTCAGACCGTGAGTTTGTGGTGTCAGGTGCTACTGATGAGAATGGAAATTTGACGGCACAAGATGTGATAATAAATGATGACAAAATGTTTCACAACTGACTCACACGTCATTGTTTCTACCCTTACCGCGATAGCGACTTCGAGCAAATAATGCCGCTCAACAACCCATTTCTCCTATTTTTTTTTCCATCACTGAAATGTAAGGCCTGCCATCTTGGTTTCTGTCTGTTCCCGCAGGGAGCTCATTCTCTTATTGAGTGTGATTCATTGTCATTACACTAATTTAATTCAGCAAACAATTTTTAAAATCATATTAATTAAGGTAAAAAGTAACTTGAGTTACATTTTTTAAAAGTACTCGTTACTTAGAAAGTAATGTTATTACGTAGCTGGCATTACTTGTAACACTGGCGATAGCATGTCTTCAAAAAAATTACTATTAATATTTACAGTAATACCTTATTTTTTTGGTATTTTTTAGTAACATTTGTTTGCTGGAAATGGCAATAGGTCAGTATAAAATGTTTTGTTTCTAGACCTTAAATACTGGGAAAAATGCGTATACAGTATGTACACATAATTTTACACACACACATTTTTTTAAGAGAACATTCATTCATTTTCCTTCGGCTGAGTCCCTTTATTCAGGGGTCACCACAGCAGAATGAACTGCCGATTTATCCAGCATATGTTTTACACAGCGGATGCACTTCTAGCTGCAACCCAGTACTGGGAAACATCCATACACACTCATTCACACACATACACTACGGCGAATTTCATTCATTCATTTTCTTTTCAGCTTAGTCCCTTTATTAATCAGGGGTCGCCATAGTTGAATGAACCGCCAACATATCCCGCATATATTTTACGCAGCGGATGTACTTCCAGCCGCAACCCAACACTGGGAAACACCCATACACTCTTGCATTCACACTCATATACTACAGCCAATTTAGCTTATTCAGTTCACCTATAGAGGCATGTTTTTGAGCTGTGGAGGAAACTGGAGCACCCGAAGGAAACTTACGCCAACACGAGGAGAACACACAAACTCCACACAGAAACACCAACTGACCCAGTCGGGACTCGAACCAGCGACCTTCTTGATGTGAGGCGACAGTGCTAACCACTGAGCCACCGTGTCACCCCTTTAAGAGAACAATAGGTTTTCAAAGCATTTTTATGTGATAAAATTATAAAAGATGCAATACCATACCTGAAATGAAAAACTCACATTTAAACCAATACACAAATTTAAAACTAAACTAGCCATGTTGCTGTACAGAAAATTCCACCATCAGAGTTCAGCAAGTAAGCGAGAGACCCTAAGCTCCACCCACTTCTGTTAAACACCTTGAAACTTGACCATTTTGCAGACAACAACAAAAAAGAAATGTATTATTCTGTACACAACTAATAACTTTTGAATAGGTTTTAATTTCTTAATATTTTGTATAGGATTGTAGTTCTTTCAATCATTTATGACGTTAAGTACACAGTGTTGAACATCTGTCTTTTTTCTGTTCTTTGTATATTTCTTGATTAAAATCATAGTTTGTGATTCACCTTGTAGCATATTGGAATGATTCTTTGTTTATAATACTTTAACAGAAAATGTATGCAAAAAATGGAAAAATGTATGCAAAAAATGCTTCTTAGTACTGAAACATGGCACTAATTATATGACTAATACATTCATTCATTCATTTTCTTTTCGGCTTATGCCGAGTTCAGACTGCATGATTTTCAAAGTAGTCGTGTCACAGATGTTTTCACACTGCATGACTATCTGGGGTAGCATTCCGTCGGTGCTTTGTTTACACTGCAAGATGTATCGGCGGCAGGGTGATTCACACTGCATGACTTTAAAATAGGAAGAATCGCCGAAAACTTTGTCTAAATTACGTTTCACAACCAAACACACGTGAGAAGACATGGAAACAACGCAAGGTCACGTAATAAATATCTTGTTATTAACTACATAATGAGAAAGACGCCTTTAGTGGGGTAGAAAATGTACTTATTTTGCTCACGTGGCTTTGAAGGGAGCAATTTCTCTTAAACTTTTTTTTCCGACCCGGTTGTGCGTATTGATCAAATGACACGTCAACAGACACAGTGCTCCTGCCAAATTTCCAGGAGTTTTTCCTCAATTTCTTGGGTCCAAATAAACTGAAAAGGGACGCTTTTAACTTTTCCCCAATCTCTCCGCTGGCCTGCAGGTACCCAGTATTGAATGCTGCTCTCTCATTGGCTGCAGGTGATCGTTGATGTTATTTTCAATCAGAACTCATTTCACACGGCATGATTTGAATCGCCGACAGCTCCAGATATTTAGCACATCAAATATCTCACGGGCATCGACGAGTCATCAGCGATTCTCTCAGATCGCGTCCTTGATAGTTCATACTGTGTGATTGTTACTCGCGTGAACGAGCACCGATTTACCTGTGACTTCAGGCATTTGTGGGCGATTTCTCAAAACCTGTCGCTGAGTCAAAATCGGAGCTAAAATCATGCAGTCTGATCTCGGCATTAGTCCCTTTATTAATCTGGGGTCGCCACAGTGATATGAACCGCCAACTTATCCAGCACGTTTTCACGCAGCGGATGCCCTTCAGCCGCAACCCAACACTGGGAAGCACCCACACTCCATTCACACACATACACTACGGACATTTAGTTACCCAATTCACCTATAGCACATGTCTTTGGACTTTGGGGCACTCGGAGGAAACCCACATGAACACGGGGAGAACATGCAAAACTCTACACAGAAATTCCAACTGACCCCAGCCGAGGCTCAAACCAGCGACCTACTGCTGTGAGGCGATAGTGCTAACCACTGCGCACCGAGCCGCCTATATGACTAATAATCAATCAATAATATTTGATTGTCAAGCCTTTCTATTTTACATAAAATGTAATCCTGGATCTTGATGTAAACTTTGTTGAGAAAGCCTATTACTCTTCTTTGTCAGTGAACCATAGATTAATAAGAAATCCAGGCATATAAAAACTGGGCTATTCTTTGTCAAGTTCGGTTTTTATGCTGCTCTGTACTCTGTACATCAGCGTGACGGCAGATCAAAGGAAGGTAGGACCTGGATCCTCAGAGGGATGAAAAACAAAAAAAAAAGTTAAAGTTTTCCAATGTTTTCTACTTGAGATTGTTTGCCATGGGAACTGGTTCAAAGAGCGTGAAATCACCCATCCAGAAGAAGCTGGAGGGTTTCTAGGTATAGAGGATCTGTCATTTGCAAACTGCAGCACTTGGGCTACAGTACAATATCAGAGTGAGCTGGAAAAACAGCAGCTTTGCATTTTATTTATGGTTATTGAGCACATATTAGAGCTCAAAAGATTTTAAGTGACCATGAAATTAAACATAAATTAAAGTTATATTTATGGAATGTTGCCCGTTTATCTAAATTATTTTAATCTGTTAACCCATTCAGGGGATTGCATCCATTCAGTTTGATCTTTTTTTCAAAGATGTTTTACTAGATTGAGATCTGATGACAGTGGAGGCCATCTGAGTTTAGTAAACTCATTGTGATGTTCAAGAAATCAGAGATGAGTTGTGCTTTGTGATATTGTTAGGTGGTATTTCTACAGTGGTTCAGGCTGTAGAATTGCGTATTACTACAAAATAAATTACTTTAATACTTGACTTTTTTTTCCCAATTTACAATCTATACCACACTTTTACCATTATATAAAGAATGGACATCATCACAGTTATTGTGGGACTATATTATATTGCAATATAGCAGTTTAAGGGGGGTAAAAAAAAAAAAAACTAAAATTTACTCACTATTTAGTCTCCCTGAAGAGGTTCCTAACCAAGTTTCTTTGTTGTTGTTGTTGTTGTTGTTGTTGTAAACACAAAATAAGATATTTTAAGATAGATTCTTACCCTACTAACTGAACATCCTGCCTGATATCACGAGAAACACGTAAGTATTTTACGTTTTGTCAGTTTAGTGGCTAACTCGTACGAATTCGTACGAGTTCAGTCGTATGAAAATGTATAATTTTAAAAAGGCACCTAACCCTGCCCCTAAACCAACCGTCATTGGGTGATGAGCAAATGGTACTAATTGTAGCAATTAGATCGTACGAATTCATACGAATTAGTCACTAAATCAATAAGTTACGAATTGCCGTGAGATTGTGTTGTAACATCACAGCTAAAATTGAGACTCATAGATGCATGCAATTTTTGGATCCAATTTTATATTGGCCAGTTTGGTGATCCAAACAATACAGCGTTGTTGAAACAGCGTCAACTGTAGCCTTGGTTTGTGTTTTTATCTGATAGGAGTGTCATCGGTGTGC
>CAIGQS010000299.1:0-50737 GCA_903798195.1 Danio kyathit
CTCTCTCTTCTCTCTCTCTCTCTCTCTCTCTCTCTCTCTCTCTCTCTCTCTCTCTCTCTCTCTCTCTCTCGTCATTTGTTTGTTTGACAGTGTGATCGGAGATGATGAGGGAGATCGTCATATATTGTGCTTACTCATATTGCGAGTCAGCATCCTTTTTATGAGCTGATTACGGTCACACATCAATATTGATCAAATAAAATATCCTAATTTTACAATAAGTAATAAATAATCATCATTAATACAATACTTTATGATAGGGTTTGGGGTAGGTCTATATCATTGGTGATACAGGCCAGTTAAAGCAGCCTCAAGTTTATTAGGCTATTATATAAATGTGGATTTATAACGTAAAATAGTAGCCTAATAAAAAGCTATGTATGAAAAATGTCACTATGAGTTTGTTGTGTTTGTTTGAGAGAGAAATGGAGGAAGAGATCCTGAACTCTGTCCAGCATCAGTCTATTTTGGTAGACTATGTCATGTGTGATATTAGGAAGCAGGTGTCAGGCAGGGTTTATAAAAAAACACACATGGACAAATAAAGCTCTTTGCTTATGTTTATTTTATGACGAGACATCCCATTTTGGTGTCCACCTTTAATTAAATTAGCAAAAGTGATTTTACACTGTAAGGAAATATCTGTAAATGAGCAGTTTTCAGTTTTTGTTTTATTCATTTTTTTATTATTCCCTGTTTATTTATGCTTTTGAATTGCATTATGGGACCTTGGTGTTTCTTTCAACAACTTTAAACCTAGAAAAGTTTGTAAAAGTTACTTTTATTAATATTTTTAACAGTTTAAAGTGATATATTGCCTGGGCTGGTGTTGCATATGCTGCCATTACATTTTCTGTTATTTTAAAGACTTATTTCTCAATATATTATTTATAATATATTATTAAAATGTCAATAAGTCACTTTAAATTTTCATTATTAATATCGACAGAACAGAGATCAACATCTCATAATGCAATTCACAACCGTAAATAAACGGAAAACACTTGTGAATCACAAAAACTGTTAATTAACAGATATTATTACAATGTAAACAAATATAATGTGTATCCAGTGCAAGCAAGATTCTAGTTAAATTAAATACTATTATAAATACTAGTTAAAATGATATTATATGAATCACTTTAAAAAATAATCATATTTTTTCATACATTTTCTTTATATTTATGCTTTTGAATTGCACTATGGGACCTTGATCTTGTTTTCAAGAACATTTGATTTAGAAAAGTTTGAAAAACTGACTTTTTATTGACATTCTTAATAGTGTGAAGTGATAATTGTTTGGGTTGTTATTGTAAATTATGGTACAAAAACCTGGTAATAAATTTTCTGTTACAGACTTAATTATATATTATTTGTTTATACAATACATTGTTTCAAACTACACTCTCAGAAATAAAGCTACAAAATCTGTCACTGATGTGGTACCTTTTCAAAGGGTATATTTTTGTTCCTAACAGGTCCTTAAACATGCATATTAGAGATTTTTCAGTTGCTAACACGCACTTACTCATACTTCAGATACTTTTTTTTTTTCATAATTTCATTTATTCATTTTTTTTTCGGCGTAGTCCCTTTATTAATCTATTAATCAGCGCAATGAACCACCAACTTATCCAGCATGTGTTTTACGCAGCGGATTCCCTTCCAGCTGCAACCCATCACTGGGACGCATCTATGCACACTCATAAATGCATAACTTTCTTATCAAAAATACATTTTGTTGAATATATGGTAACTCTTCATTCTGTCAAAGAATAGTCAGTCAGCTTTATTGTCAATTCAACCACATGTACAGGACATACAGAGAATCGAAATTCCGTTACTCTCAGATCCTAGGTGCCTAACAAATAATATTAATACAAAACACAAAAAGTAGAGTTGTAGAAAATATACAATAAATAAAATTATATAGAATGTAGTCTAAAAAATATATACAATAAAAAAAAAAAAAAAAAAAAAAAATATATATATATATATATATATATATATATATATATATATATATATATATATATATATATATATATATATATATATATATATATATACATAAGATGTAATCTAAAAATATACTTAAAAAATAAAATTTTTGTGAGCAATACATATAACACTTGTTTTCAATTCAGAAGGTACATGTAGTCAATCAAAGTACACCAGGTTTCAAAATACTGACTGTTGTGTACAATACAAAAACTGCAGAGACTTATGTTTCAGTTTTACAGGTATTTGCATACAAAACATGCAATCCACTGTTTTGACACTAAATATCTTGGTTGGGAACTGTATGTCCACGTCTACAGTAATCTTCACATTCAAAAGCATTCCAGTAAAAAGCAAATACGTTTTTTTTTCTTTACTGTTTACTACAGGAGGTACAGTAGAAACACTGTATGATAGAATCAGAGGTGGTTGGCCCAATATACCCAACATAAATCAGCTGTGTGTCAATTATTGAATTGTTTGTTTATTATCAGCTGAGATATATTTTTGATATTGATTTTTCTTTTGAACTGATATCATTGCAGGTTTTTATACTGTATCTAAGATTTAGAATATTGTTTTTGCTATTGTGGGATGTTGTGCATTAACATTTGTAAATACTACAAAAACAATCCATCATTTTGTTGGGAGGTATAGCTTGTCTGTTAAGGAAATGTAAGCATTGCGGAAATGTGTTCACTGACTGCATATTGGGTGAAAACGACATTAAATGTGTGAATAGTATCGCCACAAAAGACAGATGCTGTGCTAATTGTGTTTAAAGTTTTGAAAATGTGACAACTGGTTATACAAATGCTTGTTAGTGATTAAAAAGTGAAGTTTCACAAACTATTTCGAGAGGAGCACGTGATAGGATTGACTACAGCTGATCCCTATCACTAATCACTAACTAGCCAATCGGATCGTTTCAAATTTAATATAAATCTCCAGCCTAAACTTCATTCCTCATCTTTGTTTCGGAAACCCCCCTCATCCATCCCTTCTCCCTCCACCTCAATTCTGAATTCGGGTGACACGGTGGTTCAGTGGTTAACACTGGTGCCCCACAGCAAGGAGGTCAAGATGGTTCAAACTCTAGCTGAGCCAGTCGACACTCTCTGTGCGGAGTTTGCATGTTCTCCCCGTGTTCGTGGGGTTTTCCCCAGGTACTCTGGTTTCCTCTCACATTCAAAAAACATGCAACAACAGTTAAAGTCATAAGCACCTACTAAGTACAAACTGGCACAGTTGGCGGTCTATTCTCGGGAAGTTATCGAGAACTACCTGATCTCGTATCCCTCCTAATGCTTATTGACCAGGCGGGAGCCTTGGGCTCATCTATCTCCGAGCTCAGGGTTCTTTCCCCGGACAGCATGCCAAACCAGCTAAAATAGTCAAGCATTATCTAAGTGTGAATATCTAAAAGTGTAAATGTGTACCTCATAGTACCCTAAGGGTACCGACACAGTGACAGATTCTGTGCCTTTATTTCTGAGTGTGTACTCAAATGTCAATAAAAGTCACAGTGTTAAACTGCAGAATTTTCATCATAAAAAGTCGACAGAGCAGACATCAAGGTCCCGTAATACATAACTAGAAATAAAGAAAAAAGAAAAAAAAACCGGGGAATTATAAAAAATGGAACCTGTTAATTTGACAGTTTTTGCAGTGAACAGTACTTATTTAACTAACTAAAATTAAAGAAAATATATGAGGTAACATAAAAATAAATAAATAAATAAAACCACAGACATTCTAATGTACAGAATTATTATTTTGACTGTTGAAAATCATTTTTGTCTTTGATGCTTTTGCATTTGTTGTAAGCAGTGGACATGATCCAAAAAGTAGTGGTATGATTCTCCCAAAAGCAAAACTTTGAAAACTAGGTCAGCATGGGTGTATTTTTCATAAGAACCCACATGGCTCAGCAACCCAGGATTCAGCATGAGCACTGTATAAGCGATCCCATTCATAGTCTAGCTATCCTGTGACGAGCCCTGCTCTCTATAAATAAAAGCTGTTGCTGTGTTTGTGTGTTCCTAGTTCAATACAGAACATGTCATTAACATCTACAAGAGTGATTCTAGTGTTTCTGAAGAAAAACATAATGTTCTGACATTGAGTTGTTGTTGTTGTTATTGCGGGTCAAGATGTGTGCTGTGCTGAACAAATAAGTGACTTGAGCACAACATTAGTTACGTTTAGCCCTTGAGGAGCAGGATGCTGCTGTTGCCATGGCAGCTAATCCATTTAAACTGTTGTCCTGGGGAACAGAGGATGGGATGATGTCAATGAATGATCATATGGCACTCGTGTCATACACATACTTGCCTCCGTAGTGTTTATTTTTATTTAGCTCTTCGTAAGGGATATCAGAACGTCAAAGCTGGTCCATGAACACAAGCTGGCTGTGTGTCATCAGTCAATGTATGAATATCTATTCATCAGACGATTTTGTTAAGCTATAGCGCAATACAGCAGCAACTTTACAACCTTAAAGAATTACCACATTCTCAGAAATAAAGGTTTGTACCTAAAAGGTCCACAGTTGTATTAAGGGTACAAATCCATACCTAAAAGTAATAAAAAAAAAATTTAATAAATGCAAAAAAATAACACATTCTCATCTCTGATAGGTTTACTATGCAGAATTCTTTCTTTTTTTTTTTTTTTTTTTACAATCAGAGGATGTACATTGCTGTGACATTTTGATAAACTCTTTCATTTATGGCGTTCAACATGACAGATAAGTAACATCAATAGCATATTTGTACTCATTTTTGCTTCCTTTTTTGTTTTGTTTTTATGCAACATTTTTTCTAAATTTTTTTTTTAGGTTAAAATCAAACTTATTTTTGTAAAAAAAAAAAAAACTTGAGAGTAAAACTGTATTTTCGAAACATTTTCTAACAAAAATCTGCAGGAATATTTACTGTTTTACCCCACAAATGACCAGTCTGTCAGATGAAGAAGAGCCGGTGTCAGAGATTCAATTAAAAAAGAAAGTTTACTGAAGATAGTTCGCAGTTTCATCAGCAGAAGCCAGGTTCAACACTCACAAATACGTTCGTAAGCTTCTCTGCTTACGATCTCAAAAAAACATTATATTATAATAATATTTTAGTATAATATATTATATTATTATAATATAATTGTTATATTATAACAATTCTTACATAATTCCATTAACTGCGTCATACATATGTGTTTTTACCTGACAAAACACAGACTTTTCCACGTGCGTGTGCAATATCTCAAGCATATAAATGTCAGACAGCCACTTCAGAGCTGACCCCAGGCCTGTGAAATGATCCAAAAATGAATAGAACACGCACTAAGTACATTCTGTTTCTTACCCAAGGCTGAGTGTACTCTCAGCCGTCTTTATCAAAACTGCTACAACCTACATCCAAACTTGCAGCGTACATACAAAGGATTTAACTTTAAAAGATTTAACACATAAAATGGCAAATAACTCATAATTCTTCAAGAGTCCAGGTCCACTCAAGAGGTCGCCATGCATGACCTCTGACCTGGCTGAATAGATCCAGAGGAAACAAAACATTTGGCATACAGAAAAGCAAATCACACACATATTATTCCAGTTTCACTCTAAAGTGGGATGACGATAAGATCATCATATAGACTAGGCTCTTAAACGTTCAACTTTATTAATAATCATAAAGACATAAGAAAGGATATGTGGAGTGGACATCCATCAGAAAATCCATGCCATCAATATTTTGTAAGCTGAAATTAAATTAAAAAAAATCATAGTAATTGAACAACTAAATGAGAGTAACAATTAAATGAGACTAACTTTTTTGAATAAGCCTTTTGCTGAAATCTGCTGGAATTTTTAGATTTTACAAAACACTGCTATACTATAATCTAAAACTGTAAACAGACATAAAAACAATAATGTATTCACAAGATAACTAAAACCAAACCGATTTTATATATATATATATATGTAAGTGAATTTATAACAATTTGAAAACAATATTACAACAAACTCCATTTAAAGCAGTGGTCTCAAACTCAATTCTTGGAGGGCTAAACTATGCAGAGCTGCGGCCCTCCAGGAATCCAGTTTGACACCTATGATTTAAAGACTACAGAACTAAAAACCTGAAAATGCAGAACTAAAGCTTTATAAAATATAACCTTTCTTGTAGTCTTATCCCAAAAAATGGACAATATAAATCATGCTGGTATTTATTTTAATGTTCTCCTATCCAAAAGGAAGGATTTTTATAGAGATTGTGTAATGAAAGTGTGAACCAGCTGACTCGGAATGCTAAATTCGGCAGCGGAGATATCAGAAACCAGCCATTCAGTGAAGTCGATCAATACAGACACTCACTTATAAGCGATCTCATCCTTATCGATTATACTCTTATTACACAGAATCAGACTACTTTCATATTGATTTAAAAATAATAATAATAATACATGCCCTCTACAGTAATAATAAGAGACAAATCAATATTTTTGAACTCCAAGCTGATGTTATATAAGTCTGTCGTCATCTTCATACACGCAATAACATATACAATTGTTTAAATAGTTATATAAATAAGTCTCAAATCCGTTAGAAATGCAATGTTTTTAGTGAAACGTTCCGATATTGAGCACTAGATGGCGATATCATATAAAGAGAGAGTGGAGAAAGCACGTGTTATAAATAACATGCTGCCTCCATTAAAATATGCTGTCATTCATTTCAGCGTGTCAATGTTGAAAGGATTGTTTTAAAATATTATAGTCTACAATTATAGTTACTGGAATACAACAGTTGTTTCATTAGGTTATTATAGTAAAATGATATTATATTTATAAAGGCTATTTTCAGTGTCAACTTGTCATTTTGTATTAATTGCTTGTTGATTGCACGTTTTTATTTAAGTTTTTGTCATTTTAGCACTTCACAATGGACATTTTATTTCACTTTGTTGCCAAGTCAGTGTTTTAATTTATATTTAGACTCTTTGGTTAAAGATTTTTTGTAGTTCAATCAATGCCCAAGAACAATATGATTTTCTTGATAATGAAAGCATCATTGTATAAATATGTTATTAGACTTCACATAGTATTGATAGAAGTCTTTTCAGTGTATCCAGTGCAGTGAATATAAGGTGCTTTTAACTTTGAGGTGGTTATAATACTGTTGTCATGGTCTGTACATTTTCTAACCAGGCCTCTGGTGTGAAAGGCTTTATAATGAAAACACATTAAGTCACTATAGGCAGGGAGTAGTCGGTAGTTTGTGCCTGAGGCCTGTTGCACAAAATCAAATGAACAAGGTTGCAGAGTAAATTTGGGTTGACAAAAGTAAACAAATGCAACTTAGTTCATATCTGATTAAGTCATTTCATAATGCTTGATTTTAAACATTCTCTGTCAGCTTGGGGTTTAACCCAGAGTAAATAATGTTGTTATTATTATTATTATTATTATTATTATTATTATATCAATGCAAATCAATCATTTGGTTTCAATAATGTAGCTTCACAAACAGCCCAAAAGAGTCATTTTAAAAAGCTTTATGAAGCAAATATATTTGAATATTTATATATTTAAAGCCATTGTTTATTTATAAAAATCAAAACTACCCTACCGGTCAAGTTTTTTTTTTTAAGTAAATTTTCTGTTCATCAAGGCAGCATTTATTAAATGTTAAAAATGTGAAATATGAATAACTGCTTTCTTGTTGTATGTAGTTTCAAATGAAATTATTACTCCAATCATTATTGCTTTTATTACTATTATCATTAATAATAATAATATTAATAATAACTGATTCCTGAAGGATCATGTGACTCTGAAGACTGGAGTAATGAAGCTGAAAATTCATCTTTAAAATCACTGGAATAAATTATTAAATTAAATTATAAACCACTTTTAAACAGTTATTTTATAGTGCAATAACATTTCACAATTTTACAATTTGTTCTGTGTTTTTTGATGAAATAAATGCAGCATTGGTGAGCAGGAAAAGCTTATTATAAAACATTTAAAAATCCTACTGACCCCAAACTTTTGACCTGTAGTGTATATGAATATATTCATATAAAACAAAAGTATAAATCATCATAATTCATTTAGTATAAATCAATTATTAGCAACAAATAACATTTTTGACTTTAAATGAGTGTAGAAAGCTTTCATTTGGAGCAAAACGCAGACTGTTTTATTGTATCAAATATACAGTGTAAATGTCACTTTACTCACAGTTGATTAATCCAGTTTGAGATTGTGATCGCTAACCCAAAATAAAACTCCAGAGCAGGTTAGCTGTGTACCGCCAGTTACAGTGGCGACAACACCCAAATAAAAACCAACTCACCTTCTTGAGTCCTGAAAACTCAAAGTTGGCTCAAATTAGTCGCTAACTTGCCTGGGTAAAACAAGCCCCTGTTCAAATGCATTTGATCAGATGAGTGCACTTTCAACTACTTCTTAAGGCTCTCAAAACTGTACATGGTTAAAACTGTAAGGCTTAAACTGTAAATGGGTAAAAAAAAAAAAAAATCACAGCATGTGCGATAATATACTTCTGGAGAAAGTCTTATTTATTTTATTTCGGCTAGAATAAAAGCAGTTATAAAATTTTTAAAATCATTTTAAGGTCAAAATTATTAGCCCCTTTAAGCTATTCAGAATTATTAGCCCTCCCTGAATTATTAGACCACTTGTTTATTTTTTCCCCGATTTCTGTTTAACGGAGAGAAGATTTTTTCAACACATTTCTAAGCATAATAGTTTTAATAACTCATTTCTAATAACTGATTTATTTTACCTTTGCCATGATGACAGTAAATAATATTTGACTAGATATTTTTCAAGACACTTCTATACAGCTTAAAGTGACATTTAAAGGCTTAACTAGGTTAATTAGGCAGGTTAGGGTAATTAGGCAAGTTATTGTATAATGATGGTTTGTTCTGTAGACTATCGGGAAAAAATATAGCTTAAAAGGGCTAATAATTTTGTCCTTAAAATGGTGTTTAAAAAATTAAAAACTGCTTTTATTCTAGCCAAAATAAAACAAATAAGACTTTCTCCAGAAGAAAAAATATTGTCAGACATACTGTGAAAATTTCCCTGCTCTGTTAAACATTATTTGGGAAATATTTAAAAAAGAAGAAAAAAATTCAAAGGGGGCTAATAATTCTGACTTCAACTGTATATACACACACTATGAAAGTCAGTGGCATCAAATATTTCTCAGAATATCTTTGTTTGTGTTAAACAGAAGAAAGAAACTCAAACAGGTTTTGAACAAGTGGATGACAGAATTTTCATTTTTGAGTGAACTATCCCTTTAATACCAGGTGTAAACGGAGCCTTTAATGTGGGTGGGTTAAAGAAGCAATGGAATTTTTTGGCATAAAATGTGTGTGTATTACTCATATCGTATTCTAAACAGTTAAGAGAGCTGGTTTTGCTTTGAGATAGTGATTTGTGTGTGAGTGTTTGTGTGTGCTTGTGGCTATAGCACAGCCCTTCTCTTCAGACTTCACAAATCACTCAGTGAGGCATTTCAGTTAAACAGTCTTGCTACTTTTCTTCCTCTCTATCTCTCCCTCCCTTCCTCAGTTACTCTCTCTCTCGCTCTCTTTTTCTCATCCGCACACATAATCATTTCCTTTCAGACACTCCCCTCGCTCACCATGAAAGGTGCTTTGCTGATTTATACTTAAAGATGGTGTCTCAAAGCTCAAAGATTTATATGATTTCCTCTTCCTCCCAAGAGTTAATCAGCCTGTGTAAGTATATACGTGTATGTGAGAGAAAGAGACATGAAAGAGGGTGTCAGCAAGACAGCGACAGAATGAACATGCTGTCTGAAATGCTCTGCTAGTGTGGGCATGCCGAAAAACACACAAACACACATAAGCTTCTGAGCTTTCATGTCAATTCCTCTAAATCTATGACCTGAAGCTTACCTTTTCAGAGACATTACAGAGGAGATGATCTAATGTGGTTCCCACTTTTACACTTACACAGTTATCAGACTCACTAAACACTGAAATAAATCATGAAAATCTATGTACTCAAATTGTGTACACACAGTGCTCAGCATATATAAGTACACCCCACACGAATCTATGATTTAAACTCATATTTTTAATAGGAAGCTATACAATCTTATATTTGTGCATTAGATTAGTCAGTACTGAAGCCAAATCTGCAGCTTATCTAACAAAATAACTCGCGATAACGGTACAAAAGCTAGTACACTTAAATTTATGTTATAGAAAAATATTAAATACAGATTTAAAAAAGAAAATGAAGTTTTGTAGGGTGTATTTTTTTTTTTTGCAATATTTTGCTTGAATTTAATTGTATTATCTTTCAATTTCTAAATATGTGTGGTGACTAAAATATTATTTTAATAAATATATCTTGAGTGTATATAAAATAAGTAAATAATAATTTAATTTCATACATTTAACCCCCTTTTGAATTGTTTTTTTTTTTTCTATTTCCCAAATGATGTTTAACAGAGCAAGGAAATTGTCACAGTATATCTGGTAATATTTTTTCTTCCGGAGAAAGTCTTATTTGTTTTATTTCGACTAGAATAGAAGCAGTTTTTAATTTTTTAAAAGCCATTTTAAGGACAAAATTATTAGCCGTTTTAAGCTATTTCTTTTTCGATAGTCTACAGAACAAACCATCGTTATACATTAACTTGCCTAATTACCCTAACCTGCCTAGTTAACCTAATTAACCTAGTTAAGCCTTTAAATGTCACTTTAAGCTGTATAGAAGTGTCTTAAAAAATATCTAGTCAAATATCTTTTACGGTCATCATGACAAAGATAAAATAAATCAGTGATTAGAGATGAGTTATTAAAACTATTATGTTTAGAAATGTGCTTCTCTCTGTTAAACAGAAATTGGGGGAAAAAATAAACAGGGGTGCTAATAATTCAGGGGGGCTAATAATTCTGACTTCAACTGTGTGTGTGTATATATATATATATATATATATATATATATATATATATATATATATATATATATATATATATATATATATATATATATATATATTCCTTTAATTTGTATTATTTTTTATTTTAGTCAATATTGAATATTTAAATGCCAGTGCTCATTGTTAAATTTGAGATCCTAAGAACACACATAAACATACAGTACAAAAGCCTTTAAGAACTTCATAAGGCTCAAATTCAAAAAATATTCTAAGATATTTTATTGTTAAACGAAAACGTTAAAAATAATCAAATGTTTTACAAGGTTTTAGAATATACTACTGATCAAAGTGATTTGTTTGATTCTGCGAGAATTAATCAGAAAAGACAAGCAAAGGTAATTACATTTTAATGTTCAAAGAAATGCTGGTCTTTAAAACATTTTAGCTTATCAGATCATTTCAGAATGTCATTGTTTTCACAGAAATTATACCTTAACTTTTTCAAGACTAATTATGAAATGTTCCTTGATGACCTTGATAAGCATATTAGCGTGATTTATGAAGACACACGTGCTACTGAAGGCTGGAGTAGTAAATATTAAAAAAACTTATTTTTTTTTCTTTTTTTCCCCAAAAAAACACTTTTTTATTTTAATGTACAGTCACCGCCACTTTATTAGGTATACCTGTCCAACTGCTTGTTAATGCAAATTTCTAATCAGCCAATCGCATGGCAGCAACTCAATGCATTTAGGCATGTAGACATGGTCTAGACGATCTGCTGCAGTTCAGTCCGAGCATCAGAATGGGGAAGAAAGGTGATTTAAGTAACTTTGAACATGGCATGGTTGTTGAATCAAAAAGGGGGGTCTGACCCGGTACTAGTAGGGTGTACCTAATAAAATGGCCGGTGCGCGTATTTTTAAATCAAATAAACGCTACCCCAGTATCTTTCAAAAGCATTGAAAATACAAGCACAAGAAAATGCGTTTTATAGAATATGTAGGGTATTATTAGCTGTAACTAAAGGTGATGAAAACACTTTTTTTTTTATCCTGTAGGAGGCGGTAGCTGCACAATGAAACTTTGACACACAGGAGCCTAAACCTAATGGCTAAATCTAATGGAAGGTGTTCTGTCAGTTCTAGACTGTAAGGTTTGCTTGTAACAATCCACATTATACAGTGTCATTTATTAAGATGCTGTTTATTGTTACAAAAATGCACTGAATTTTAGAAGATTTAGTGGATGAAGAAAACAAATCAAATACTTAAATGAGTACAGACACTCTAATAAGATATATTACTTTAAACACAGACATCACATATGTAAAACATGCTTTAGAGTACATTATGGAAGCACACTAGTTACATAGTATGTTCTATGGCAAGGGAAGATTCATAAGCATTATTGTACGCTTATTTTTTAAATGAATATGAACATTAATGATTCATAATGATTTATTTGATTTAACTTTGAACATCTAATCATTTAAATATGATTTTCATTCACAGTAATAAATTGGTATTTTCACACCATTAATTGTATACGCACAAACTCTTGGCTCATTTTGAGCTCGTTTCGAGTCGCTTAGTGAACTTTCAACCACAGTCAACAATGCTAATGGAAATGCACTTCACTTAAGTGTTAAATGATGAAAAAATGAGTTTGTTCAAATATCAAACATGGCTATTGTGTCTCTGGTGCTGATCTTTCAAGTTCAAACAAACAAGAAACGGCAGAATATATCATGTTAATACAGGCTTTTAGCCAGCTTATTGAAAGAGGTGGTTCTTTTTTCTAAAAAAAAAAAAAAAAAAAAAGAGGATTTTTCTTGCAGGCATTTGCTTCATTTTCTATTTAATTATGCATTTTGGTGACATTTTAAGAAGTAATCTTTGCTGCATCAGCTTGTCAGACAGTGATCATAACTACACTTTTTTGAAGCACCAAAATATTTCCTACAATTTTGCCAAAGTGCTCACCATACTATTTTACTACAAAATATTTATTTACAAACTTGGATTTAAGCTGTAAGTTAATCCAGTTTTATAAATAATGTTATGAGATTAGCATTTGATAAAAAGAATAAAGAAATACAAAAAATACCTATTTTTAAATACAAATTGATTATCATCCATTATTAAAAAAATAAAATAAAAATAGGAATCTGGTAAAACTTAAAAATAAAAACTGTACCCTATGGGCAAATAAAAATGTCCAGCTCATTAAACTTCAATCAGAATTCAATCATTAAATCCTCAATCAGAATTTGCCAGCTTAATTAAAATTATAATTAAAAATTGAATTTGTCTTAAAGCCTTCTTCTATCTATAAAATGGGATAAATTAGCTCATATAGGGGTCAAATTCTGGACTTTGTCAGTTGGGGGGGGATGGATGGTGGTGTCTTTCGGCCTGAAAAAAAGTCCAAAAACTATATAGTAAATTAGAAATATAGTAAATTAAGTGATTCAACTAAATAACCTATGTCAAAATAAAAAAGTGTAAATACTGAATACACTTACTGTAACAAAGCAAAACAAAAATGCTTGGACTCTCCACCACAGTAGAAGAGATTTTACTGATATCTGAGTGTGTTTTTAGAGAGTGATTCTGAGTTCTCTTGACTGTTTGATGACTGTGCACTTTACGTAATTACAACTTAACGGCCTTCTTTGAGAATTTCTACGCTTTGATTCAGGCCACACAGAAAGGAAGTGCGGTCGTTGACATGATCCTGTCACACTGCCTGCTACAGGAAACTCCTTCTCCTCTGTGTGTGTGTGAGAGAGAGAGAGAGAGAGAGAGTATGTCGGATGGTTTAGGTTTTCACTGCGAGGGTGGGGCAAACCTTAATTACAGACCGTCTCTTCTCTTCCAGAAAGGGTCCTGTGTGTGTGTGTGTGTGTGTGTGTGTGTGTGTGTGTGTGTGTGTGTGTGTGTGTGTGTGTGTGTGTGTGTGTGTGTGTGTGTGTGTGTGTGTGTGTGTGTGTGTGTGTGTGTGTTTGCCCCTAAATGTTTTGGGAGGGTCCTTTAATGGCATATATCACTTCAGTACTGAAGTCTCAAAACATGCATTTATAAAAAGCCAAAAATTACACCATTCCACTTCTATTGACTCTATATGAGTTTATGGGAAGAGGTGTGTGTGTGTGTGTGTGTGGTACTACTTTAGTAGTTTAGGAAGTCTTTGTAACACAATGCACTGCATTCCTGCACTCCTGCTGGGCTCCTCGTTTGTTTCTTGCATTCCTGCCCACTCACCCCCCAACCCCCTGTGTGTGTCGGGGGTCTCTTAAGTCTTCTTAAGGCCACTTTACTCTTGAAATAACCCAAAACCAGCACTAACACACCAGGGTTTGAGAACTTGTGAGGTTTGGGGTTGTTAGGAATTGTGCAATAATTATGGCTACAAAATCATTTTCATTAATGGAATAAGTACACTAAAAATAAATATGAACAATAAATCATCACAGTTTAATAGGTTTCAATGATCTAAAAACATATGCTAAGTTAATCGTGTTCTAACTTAATTTAGCATAAGTTATGCAAGCAGTTTTAAGTCAGTTTAACATAATATAAGTTCAATGGACTCATAAGGTTCATTTGATTCTGCTTAAAAATTCAAGGCAACCAGGATTTTTTACAGTGTACTTATGCTCTATATGACATTTTTTAATTTAAGCATGGCTTTATGGTTGGCTTACTGAGCAAATTAGCATAACCAGTGTTTTAATTTCAGTTGTAGTAGGGTTATTATTCTAATGATTTAATAGTTACAGTTACAGTTGATATGATATGCGTTTGTCTTACTGAATGTGGTCTTCTCAGCAATAAACTATTCACACACTACTTTTTTTTTTCATTGTTTCCAGTCATTTTAAGTGCTGATGATGCAATGTTGCCAGATATTAGGGATGTCCAGATCCGGTCACGTGATCGGAAATCAGACACGATCACTCAGTTTCAGTCTCGATCAGAATTGGATTTTGCATCCTGATCAGAACTCGACTATACATGTATATAAATATACTCACATTATTTTTTGACACATCTATAGTTATGCGGTGGCACAGAGTTAGACCTCTTTATTGATTTCACACAGAAACAGCAACGCGTGCGGCATGACATCACTTTATTGCAGAGACACTATTGGTTAAATGCCGGCAAAGTAGAACACGAAAAGCTGTTCCAGCCTGAAAGCTGTCCAAAACCCACCCAAACGCACAAAAAAACAGCCAAAATATTAGATAATATAAAATTTTTATTTATTTAAATCAAAATTAACCTAGTTAGTTTAACTGTCATAATGTTTTAACCATACAACAACCAACACCAGCAGTCACAGAACCACAACATCACCAGATCACATTGAAACACTGCCCCCTCTCACCCACACACTGCACTTAACGTTGTGTAGATTATTACCTATTAGAGTATGTTTTACTTTCCAAATGGGGTATAAATTCGTGCCATTTGGTGTTTTAAATTCTTTTGAACATAATTTAGTGCTGCTTGTCAATCAGACAACATTTTTATGTTTGTTCTTGCTGTCAATTGCGGACAAAAATAATCCCTAAAAATGTAATGAAGGCCGCTGAGTTTAACTGCAGGTGAAGGGGAGTCCGATTTGTCCGGGGAGTAAGATTTTGATACAAGTCTCCTTCACCTCCTCTTGCGGGTGAGCCCACGCAGTTTGCGCTATGAACTGGTCACTACTAACTGAATGGAATAGGAGCACACATTTATATTTTGTTAAATAAGTTTCATATAAAATTTACATTTCAAAACCGCCCAAATTTTGTTCTTTTTTACAGCACAATCAAATTCAAAACTGCCCAATCTGGCAACACTGCTTAAAGTGGAAAGTGGAAAGTGTGAGTATGTTCGCGGTCTGGATGTAATATAAAGTTGATGATGACAACATTGCCAAAGCAAACTCTGAGATAAACTTGATGTAAAATTGCGATTGCCTGCTGGGTATTTTAAGTTGAGGTGCTATTTGTTTTTATATTAGATTTTTTAAGTATTTACTGTTGCACTAAAGTCCAAAAGTGAAGAATTTATGTTATTTATTACTTGATTGTTCAAGCTACCTCACAGAAATGCTCTGTTTGTTGTTAAATGTTAAAATAAGGTGAATTAAATAGAAGATAAGGAACATCCTGGATCTGTTTCTTTGCTCTTCTTTATTCTTTTTTATGTATTATAGAAGTATCGGATCGGGTTTCGGTATCGGTAGATCCTCAAAATCAAATGTCTCCGACACGAGGGCAAAAAAACCTGATCGGGACATGCCTACCAGATATTGCTACAAAAAAGCAATCCCCTGAAAAAAAAATGCTCTTAAGTATGTGTATGCACCAAAACTAATAACACAATTGCTAATCCCAGCCTTCATTTTAGCTGCTTTCATGATTTTAAATACTTTTCAGTCATACTATTTCCAATTTTACATTTCCAAACATGAAACAAATTCACAAAGCTCCAACACGCTCTTCGCAAAAACTATGCACTCATTTCTGTGCCACACACAAGTTGGTTGTTTCCCAACCCCCTTTCACAGGATACCAGGGGTCAGAGGCCAGACCTGGAGACACAAAGCATAAAGAGAACAAACCACAGAGAGAGAAGGAAAGAGGGATAGATGATAGGTGAGTTGCAGGCAATTATTAGGGTGTTTAGTCGGCTGGAAAGTCGGTTAGATTAAAATCAGTTGATGCTAAAATGACAGTGGGTTTGTTTTGATTCATTTGTGGGGTGTTTCATAGGTTACGTGTTGGGTGTGCTGTGTGTTTAAGTCGGGGTGTGAACTTTTGACCACATTCCTTTGTATTTAGATGTAAATGCGTGAGTGTCAGGCCTCTGACCTCTTGAGATGTACAAGATCTCGACCTAAAGACCTTCAACTAAACACAAACATGCACGGAAAGTACACACTTTTCACAGCTATGGATTAGTTTGGTTTTAAAGCTTAATTAATTCATACTGTTATTATGCATAGTTACTATTATTATTAAACGAACATATTTAGAAATTGAAAGATAATACAATTAAATTCAAGCTAAATATTGCAGAAAAATTATAACCTACAAAATTTCAACATTTTTTTTTTTGCTTCTCTTGATTTTTCCTTATTTTTTAAATTTGAATTTAATATTTCTATTAATATTGGTGTACTAGATTTGGACCATTATCATAAGTAAATTTGTTAGATAAGCTCCAGATTTGGCTTCAGTACTGACTAATGTATATGCACAAATATAATATTGTAAAGCTTCCTATTAAAATATAAATTTAAAAGATAGATGTGTGAGGGGTGAACTTTTATATATGCTGAGCACTGTATTACCTACTAAATTATTATTTTTATTCTAGAGAAATAATTATATATATAATTGTATTATATGTTCAATGGCTTGCTTAATTAACCTAACTTGTCTAATTAATATAGTTAAGCCTTTAAATCAACATAGGCTCATTCTGAAAATGTCCCTTATACATTTCTGGAGATTGCGAATTATGTAGCCAGAAGTACGTACGGCTGCATTACGTCTTTAAAACAAAGATATGTGGCGGTATGATGCAGTTTCTTTTCACGCTTACCATCTGACCGATTATCTCCGTATGAACGGCTTTCCCGCTGTTACCAGTTTATGCATTTAGCGCGCCATGTACGTCGGTGGACTTGAGGCGCAGAGAGGAGTTGACCACGACAAAGGGGTTCAAGTCTGGCGAAGAATGTTTCTAAAAAGTGGGTAAGACAAAAACAGAAGCCAAAAAATTAAATAAACAAGTAAATAACAGGGTGAGAATGTGGTAAAATTTGAAAATGTGGTAAAAATCATGCAAGGGCTTTTCTTTTTCTGGATTGCTTTTTAAAACTGTCGGTTGGGTTTAGGGAAGTGGGTGGGCGGGTCAATCGGTGCTTTTGAAAACACTATTGGTTGGGTTTAGGGGAGGAGGAGGGTGGGTCAGTCTATCTGTCAGTCAGTCGACAGTGGCCTCTGGTGGATTTACAGAGAACAGCAGGCGCAAAGGGCACTCGCGAGAGAAAATTGAGGTCGCAAAAAGCGAACACATCTGCCTCTGGTGGATTCGCAAAAACAAAAGCTGCAAAAAACGTCGCTCTTGGGACGTATTTGGCGCTCTCCTAAAATGTATATAATGGTACGTTTTCAGAATGAACCTGGGTTACTTTAAAATGCACTTTAAGTTGAATATTAGGATCTTGAAATATGTCATCATGCTAAAAACAAAGGAATTAGTAATAAAATTAGTTATTCAACTATTATGTTTAAAAATCTTCAACAAATTCTTTTCTCTGTTAAACAGCACTTGGGAGATCTTTAAAAAGGAATTCTGTATATTATAATATTTGTATAAAATATGTGTTATAATATTATATGCACATTATTTCTACAATTATTCGAATATTTTTTTACATAAACATACTTTTAAAAATGCATACACATATCTAATTATGATTATTACACCAAAATCACAGATAGATTTATATAACTTTAGATTCAGGCTTACTAATTACATCAGCTTTGTGTAGTGATCTCACACAGATAAACATGACTGCATGTGTATGTATGTCATCCTGTTAGATGAGTTTCATTCCTGGAATAGAGCAATGCAGGATGCATCTATCCTTAAACAAACACACACAGACACACATGCGCGCGCGGTGACCCGTCTCAGCAGAAGTGTAATCAGACAGGTATGTAGACGCTCGTTCAGTTGCAGGGAGTGTGAGGGCAGAACTGAGCTTTGAAGGAAGATCATTAGTAAGTCAGGTGTGTGTGTGTTAAATTATAACTTTAGACTTCTCTTAAATGAAATGAAATATGTCTCGTGGTTTTATTGTGTCTTTTTATATTTTAGACCTAGAACTTGTTCCTGAATCAAACTTAAATATTGCATTGGGTGGTGATTTCTCCAGTTCCAGATACACTATTTCACCATTATGCTTTGGAATGGAGTAAAGTGTTTTCGGTTTCCTGACATTGAATCTTACCTGTCAGATTGTCCTGTCAGGGTTTATTGTGCATGAGCACATCAATATTTAATTTCGTTTTCAAGCTGAACAACAAAGACATTTTTTTGTTTACTACTGGCTCATGGATTTCTTAAATTGTTGTTTATTATATAGTTAACAAAATAACCGTCTAAACCTCTAAATAACAGACTGGAGATTGAAATAATAGCAGATTTGTCTCCTTTTAAATAAACATTAAAAACTGAGATCACTAAATCACTTATTTCAGAAATATATTCAATATAAAAATATAAAGTATATCTTATTTTGTGAGTTTCTTTCGTTCGTATCTTAGTGCAACTAGTAACTACCATAAATGCTGTCATGCTAGCATGTGTGGTCAAGTCATGTGTGTTATACACATTTTAAAACACTTATTTTGTTTTTTATAAACTTTGTGTATGCTAGTTCAGCATGGGTTTGTTTTGGTGTGTGTACTGGTTTGGTTGGTTTACAAGGACATTATAATGACACGGGTATAGGTATTACAATATTGAGGTGGTTTATGTGTCCTTGTAATTCAAATGCTTTAAAGCATACTTAATGGTGTCTTAAGACATTCAAAATGTGCCTCAGGTTTCCTGTGAGAGTTGGGGTAGGGCCATATAGTAAGTGGTTTTTACAGTATAAAATACATTACGCCTATGGAGAGTCCCAATAAACGTCCACCAACGTGTGTGTGTTGTGTGTGTGTGTGTTCTCACTTTGACTGGTGTCAGGAATGCTCTTACAGGAACTAAAGCAAATGGGCCGCTAAGACTAATCTCATCCTCTTTTACTGCGTCTCTCTCTCTCTCTCTCTCTCTCTCTGTCTCCCCCCTCATTCGTCCTCCTCCAGGGCACGTCTGTCTTTACAGACCAGATATTCATCAACTCAGTTAAGATCTTGCTCCCCTGCAGATACAGACTCCTACTAACTTTGAAGAGTGTAGTTACAATTTTAGACCTCATTACCTTTGCATTTAGTGGGAAAAGAAAATGTTCCCATTTTCTTGTGTTTGTTTTGTATAGTTTTGGTATAATATATATATATATATATATATATATATATATTGGCGATGCTCATAATAACCGATTTACCGTTAACCGAAAGGGTGCGTTTTTAACCGATTAATGGTATCGTTTTATTTTCCGCTTAGTCCCTTTGTTAATCTGGGGTTGCCACAGCGGAATGAACCACCAACGTATACAGCATATGTTTAACGCAGTGGATACCCTTCCAGCTGCAACCCATCACTGGGAAACACCCATACACCCCCATTCACACACCACGGGCAATTTTAGCTTACACAATTTACCTATAGCACATGTCTTTGCACTGTGGGGAAAACCAGAGCACCCGGAGGAAACCCATGCGAACATGGGGAGAACATGCAAACTCTATACAGAAATGCCAACTGACCCAGCCAGGGTTCGAACCAGAGACCTTCTTGCTGTGAGGTGACAGCGCTACCCACTGTGCCATCGTGTTGCATATATATATATATATATATATATATATATATATATATATATATATATATATATATATATATATATATATATATATATATATACACATACACACACACACACACACACACACACACACACACACACAGTTTATTATTATTATTATTAGCCCCCTTGTTTATTTTTTTTTCCCAATTTCTGTTTAACGGAAAAATTCTCTCAACACATTTTTAAACATGATACTTTTAATTACTAATTTCTGTTAACAAATTTATTTTATCTTTGTCATGATGACAGTACATCAAATTGGACTAAATATTTTTCAGGACACTAGTATTCAGCTTAAAGTGACATTTAAAGGCGTAACTAGGTTAATTAGGTTAACTAGGCAGGTTAGGGTAATTAGGCAAGTTATGGTATAATGATGGTTTGTTCTGTAGACTATCGGGAAAATATAGCCTAAAGGGACTAATAATTTAGACCTTAATGTTTTGTAAAAAATTAAAAACTGCTTTTATTCTAGCCAAATTAAAACAAATAAGACTTTCTCCAGAAGAAAAAATATTATCAGACATACTCATTTGGGAAATTAAAAAAAAAAAAAAAAAAAAAAATCAAAGAGGGGCTATTAATTCTGACTTTAACTATATATATATATATATATATATATATATATATATATATATATATATATATATATATATATATACAGTTGAAGTCAGAATTATTAGACCCCCCCCCCCCCCCCTTTGATTTTTTTTTTCCTTTTTAAATATTTCCCAAATGATGTTTAACAGTACAAGGAAATTATCACAGTATGTCTGATAATATTTTTTCTTCTGGAGAAAGTCTTATTTGTTTTATTTTGACTAGAATAAAAGCAGTTTTTAATTTTTTAAAATCCATTTTAAGGACAAAATTATTAGCCCCTTTAAGCTATATTTTTTTCGATAGTCTACAGAACAAACCATCATTATACAATAACTTGCCTCATTACTCTTACCTGCTTAGTTAACCTAATTAACCTAGTTAAGCCTTTAAATGTCACTTTAAGCTGTATAGAAGTGTCTTAAAAAATATCTAGTCAAATATTATTTACTGTCATCATGACACAGATAAAATAAATCAGTCATTAGAAATTAGTTATTAAAACTATTATGCTTAGAAATGTGTTGAAAAAAAATCTTCTCTCTGTTAAACAGAAATTGGGGAAAAAAATAAACAGGGGGCTAATAATTCAGGGGGGCTAATAATTCTGACTTCAACTGTATGTGTATATATATATATATATATATATATATATATATATATATATATATATATATATATATATAATCCATTCTGCATACTGTATTTTACAAAAACACAGCCTTCTCTTACTTTAAAAGTGTATATTGTGTATTTATGCTCTTTTTAAAAATACAGTTTAGTTTACTTTAGTTTAATTGTTTTATTCCTGTCATTTTGCACCTATAGGCCTTAATGATTGATGGTTTGATTTTTTGTTAATTTTACAGTTCTATTGGATCTTCACCCTGTACATTTTTGTTAAATATATTTGTCATTCTATTTAATTTAATGTTTATTTTCACACTTACTTACTACGGTACATAAACTACCATAACCCGTCTGGTCTATGATTTATTTTTGCTTTGCACTGCGATTATGACACTTCATTTGTCACCTGTCAACTGACAGTTAGCGCATGGATGTGTGTGTGTGTGTGTTTAGTAAGCATGCATGGGTGTGTTTGTCACTGATTGACAGCTCAGGGGAAACTGGCCATGTGTATGAACTCAGGACAAGCGAAAGTAGGTCACGAGCACTGTTAGTAAACACATCCACTCACATAATCTACAGTTTACACTCAGGACTACGACATATATAAATAAAGAATTCAGAATTTCTGTTTTTACATTTTTCAGCAATAACAGGCCTGGTGGTCTATTTTTATTTCTCCCTTTTTTAACACACACGCACATGCTGTTTTATAGAAAGGCCACAGATTTCATGTTCCTCCCTGTTTCCACAGCTACACATTCACAAAGGACTCCAGCTGGCTGTGGAAAGGGAGAGAGAAAGAGCAAAGGACGAACGGTGACCAGCCCCTTTCTAAACACACGGCAGCTGGGCCGAACTGTCATTCTGCACCCTGTCCTGCACAAAAACAGCCCCTCCTCTAGCGTCACCGCGCTTTGTTTTCACATGTTTTTTTTCTCCCTGATAATTCCCTTGGCATCTACTAGAGGGAGCCCAACTAACCTGTTTGAATGAGTTTTATCGCTTCTAGCACACAAGCGTCCAGCCGTGGACTTGCCCAGAGGTGCATTTAATCTCCCCTTCCTAATGAAGCATGAGGCTGAAAAGGGGAGTTTCTCCAGGCAGGGGCCGAGATGAATGGATGATGGAGGGGGGTTGAGCAGGGGCCGTCTTTGATACAGGCCTGGCCCGAGCGGGGGTGCAGTATGTTTTTTAGCCAGGAGATTCACCATTCACACTCCTCTGTCGGCCACTCGTTTGAAGCCCTTCACAAAGAGGAGTTTGTGGGCCGGGGGCCAAAAGGTTTTTTTTTTGTCATTCACAGAGTCCCTCTCTCCTCCTCCTGTTTAACCTCTCGCTCATTCTTTGGCTCTTTTGATATGAGAAATGCTTTATCGGCTAAGAACGCGGCCAATTAATGTTCAACAGACTATTTTCTAATTGCTAGAAAACTTAGTATGCTTGGAGTTACAGTTGGGTCTTGTTTTTCAAAATAGGTTTTATGTTCAACTAGTTGACTTAAAAGGATCTTTTTCATCTCGTTGAACACAAAAGGAGATATTTTAAAGAATGTTGGAATCCTGTTGCCATTAACAACCATAGTGAGAAAATAAATACTAAGTGAGGCATGAGTAATTGACAGTATTTTAATTTTTGGGTGAACTATCCTTTCAAGTAAGATTCTCTGTGTTAATCATTACATACAGTTGGTACAAAATGTTGCTGCTCTAATTATTATCAACTTTAGACCACATCTCTCTGATTTAACAACTTTTATACTGGCTTCCAATAAATTTGTCTAAATTAAAAAAAAAAATATTATAAAGGACTCTATTGCCCAGGATTGGGCAAGTTACTTCAAAAAAGTAATTAATTACTAGTTACAGTATTAACTTAAAAAACCCAATAAATTAAAAATATATTATATTATATTATACTGTATTATATTATATTATATTATATTATATTATATTATATTATATTATATTATATTATACTGTATTATATTATATTATATTAT
Organism: Danio kyathit; assembly: GCA_903798195.1. NCBI lineage: Eukaryota > Metazoa > Chordata > Actinopteri > Cypriniformes > Danionidae > Danio > Danio kyathit. The sequence continues at coordinate 23,730 of CAIGQS010000299.1, forward strand.
ATTATATTATATTATATTATATTATACTGTATTATATTATATTATACTGTATTATATTATATTATACTGTATTATATTATATTATATTATATTATACTGTATTATATTATATTATATTATATTATACTGTATTATATTATATTATATTATACTATATTATATTATATTATATTATATTATATTATATTATATTATATTATATTATATTATATTATATTATATTAGGGCTGCACGATTCTGGCTAAAATGAGAATCCAATTTTTTATTTTTTTTTTCCTTAAAATAAAGATCACGATTTTCTCATGATTCTGTAGATGTAAAAGAAAGGTTAATATGAGAGCGCTGTTATTATTGTTATTTCTCAAGCGTATAGTAAAACAACAATAATAATATTATGTGTAGGTCTACTTTTGGTTCAAATGTTAAATTTTATATAGACTTGGAATGGTGGACCTGAAAAAACTTTAAAATCATCCTGGTCATTAATGCACAGTAAAGTGATTATATCAGAATACAACTATTCATAATTCTGAATTTGATTTATTATGTTTGAGACATATGCTTGCAATCTTATTTGACCATTTTTTTACTGATAAAATGAGACATTTGTCATTGTATATACATTTGTCATTGAATTATATTCAACGTTATATACGCTAGGTGTCCACGTTGCTGAGCAATGTACAGCATATAAACAAAAACTCGTAGAGATGCTGGATTAAGATTGTGTGGGGGGTCAAATCGAGATCACTATCTTTTTTCAATTAATCGTGCAGCCCTAATATATATATATATATATATATATATATATATATATATATATATATATATATATATATATATATATACACAGTTGAAGTCAGAATTATTAGCCCCCTGTTTATTTTTTTTCCCAATTACTGTTTAACGGAGAGAAGACTTTTTAAACACATTTCTAACATAATATTTTTAATAACTTATCTCTAAAAACAGATTTATTTTATTTTTGCCATGATGACAGTAAATAATATTTGACTAGATATTTTTCAAGACACTTCTATACAGCTTAAATTGACATTTAAAAGCTTAAATAGGTTAATTAGGGTAACTAGGCAGGTTAGGGTAATCAGGCAAGTTATTGTATAACGATGGTTTGTTCTGTAGACAATCGAATAAAAATATAGCTCAAAGGGGCTAATAATTTTGACCTTAAAATGAGATTTTAAAATATTTTAAACTGCTTTTATTCTAGCTAAAATAAAACAAATAAGACGTTCTCCAGAAGACAAAATATTATCAAACATACTGTGAAAATTTCCCCGCTCTATTAAACATCATTTGGGAAATATTTAACGAAGAAAAGAAAATTCAAAGGGAGGCTAATAATTCTGACTTCAACTGTATATATTAAAGCATATCTATCTATCTATCTATCTATCTATCTATCTATCTATCTATCTATCTATCTATCTATCTATCTATCTATCTATCTATCTATCTATCTATCTATCTATCTATCTATCTATCTATCTATCTATCTATCTATGCTTTAAAATTAAATTGATTATTTAATTACTTGATTAATTGAATTACTTTACTCAATACAATTTAAAAACCCCTAAAAATCTGAATGCAAAGAAATAAAACTATTTTAATTCTTTACAGTTGAGCCAGGACAATTAAAGAATAATAAATATATATATTTTAAAAATATATAAAAAATAAAAAAAATAAAAAGCATTTTAGAAGTAATGGCACCCTATTTCATACATACCACATCCTGTCATTGATTTCAGTTCAGTACATTTTTGAGCATGTTCAATTGCCTTAATAAATGTAACCTTTAGCTAAAATAAAATTTGAATTATTGTGCAAATTTTGTTACACTGTTTCTTTAAACTGATGACTGAATTTATTTACAGTATTTAAAGCAAGTATATTTGAAGAAACTGTAATCACATTACATTCAAGTGAAAAGTTTTGCAGGAAAGTAATCTATTTACAGTAAGAAGTTACTTTGTAACTATTACACCCAACATTACTCATTTCTTCACTTTAAAATTGGCTTCTGCTCAACTTCTAGCTCTCTCACATGTTTTGAAAACTTTGGAGGTCTTTGGGGTCACCAGCTTTTGGTTATGCACTTCCTATCTATAGAATACACTTTCCTTGGACATTCGCAATACTCGAGTTTTTAAATCTAGCATGAAAACTTGCAGAATCATTAGAGACTAAAGAAAGTTCTATTCCAAGTTCATCACACCAATTCATTTTAATATGATTACTTAAAATATACTTCAAATATGAAGGCAAATATAAAACAAATATGCATTTATATTAAAATGTAGGCATTTCGTTTATAGAGGTTAACAAAAATGCCCCCTTTACACTTGGTATTTAGATTTGCTTTCATCAGTCTGATCACAAGTGAACACCACAGTGCAGGTGTTAACAAGTTGAAGGATTTTTTGAGCTTCTCCACTTTTGACCACTTCTAGAGGTAGCATGAGTACTCTAGAGATATTGATTGCTTTCAAGTGTTAATGCTCATGTTGTGGACTTAGGGTGATCACCTGGTTACTGTTCTGTGGAGAGCAGATGTGATTTTTGGTACAATGCAGGATAGAGTTGGTTCTTTGTGTTATCTTGCTTGCTTGGCATATGTTCATGATCTATACTTCATATGCAATGTTTTTAACCACAGCATAGTTGCACACCATACTAAAAAATTTCACTAAAATATGTTGGTGATAACGAAATTTGAGTTGATGTTTGGCAAACAAAGCTTGGACTGAGTGATCAATTGGAATTAAGGACTCACAATCGTGAATAATCAAAAGCTGTGGGTGTCATGCACATCTTGTCAGAGAAGCATGGTTGTGTGATCAGTAGTAAATGACCTCCGAAGCTATAGAGGGCGCTCTCACTTGCAGAAACTTTAAATACCTCTTTTGATTCTATGCGACTAATAATCACAAGACTACAGAATCATCTTAAAGAAGATTCATTTCACTCGAGTGAAGTGTTTTGAAAAAAAAAAGTTAATAAATGTTGGTATTTTCCAATTGCTTTCAGATGTAGCAGAAATATCGCAAAAATTATCTTCAATTTCATAATCACCAGATTTAAATCATCTGTGATAATGATTGTGGCCATCTATTCCTATAGCTTACATCTTTTATTTATTACTTTTACAGGGCTCACAAAATCCAGTAGTCTGACGTACCAGGGCTTTGCTTTTTCCAGTCGGGCTACCAAAATCTATCTCCAACTGCCCGAATGGCTAGTGGAAGTAAAAATATATTTCAATGCCTTTACATTCACTCAGATATTTGATAATTATATATGTGCTGCTAATACAGCAGCAATAAATCCAATACAATACAATGCAATCAAATACAATACAATGGGCCCTATCATACACCCGGCACAATGCGGCGCAAGGCGTAACGCAATTGTTGTTTGCTAGTTTCAGCTCGGCGCAAGAGTCATTTTGACGTTTTGTACCACGCTGTTTAAATAGCAAATGCATTTGCACTCATATGTGCGCCAATAGGCGTTTTGGTCTAAAAAAGGAGGTGTGTTGAGGCGCATTGCTGGCGCGTTGCTCTTTTGAGAAACTAGAATAGACTAATAGACCAGCTAGGAGGAGGTCTAAAGTCCATCGCAGAGCGCGTTAGTTGTGCGCCACGCTTAAAAACATTGCTTAATACACACAGGATGTAGAGCAATGCACAAATATCTTCACAAATAAAAAAGAATTAAAGGATTAATATATTACAAAAATATTATTTTCTAGCCTACATTAATATAAAAACCACTGGCTTTATGCCTTCATCTCGGGGGCCTTTTTCAATTTATTCATGACAAATTGCTTTTGTATAATGTTATTATTATTAGCAGTATTATTTATTATATGCATATTTATATTTGTTTTATTAAAAACAAGCTTAGATTTGCCCACCTGTCAGCTTTTAGACCATATGGGGCATAGCATGTGTATTTGGAAATAACTCAGTTTTTTGACCACACTTCATTATTATTGTTCATTTATTCGTTTGCTGGAAATTAGAACTGAATTTAGAAATAGTTTTGAAACAAATCTTTGCGCATAAAAAACTAAATTAATTATGTAGGCTAATGGATGTCTGTGCGTACAACACGTTTCCTTATCCACTAGAGTGAAAGTAAAGAATGAGGAGGCTCATTCTCTCATTCTCAGGCTGCAGATGGTCTGTTTAACTGTTTTCTCACTAGTGAAGCTCTCAGTTATTCCACTTACAAAGTCTGCCATGTAAATAGCAAATGCGCTATGGCGTGACGCTGACTCTTAAAGGCAATGGGAAATAAGACCCTGATTGGTTTATTCTCAAAACACACCTATAACTCATTAAGAGAATAAGCTCAACCCTGTTAGTCCATGCGCCGCGGCACAAAGCGGAATTTTCCATCCTTAAAATAGCAAAAGTGGATTCTGACACACCCTTAATGCTTTTGCGCCCTGCACTTTGGACTTTGCGCCTAGATCGTTAAAATAGGGCCCAATGATTACAAAATACAATACAACAACAATTACCTCTCAAGTAATTCAGTGTTTCAAAGCTGCAGTTTCAGAGTAGTTTCCCCAACACTCCAGCAGAATTTGAACCGTTAATTATGTTCTACAGTAGTCAACATTTGAAGTGGATCAAAACCTTCCATTAACGTTGTCCTAAAACTATTGAACAACACCCATTTTTGTCTTAGGGCCAGCTTTTTTATCCACTTCAAATGTAGACGACTACTGTATATAGCATGAATATGACTATATTCATATATATGAGTAAATGACTATTATAGAGAATTCAGATGTACATGGGCAGATCCATGTTGTCATTATCACATGACTGTCCTGCGTTTGTTGTGTTTCTTCACTTTCATTCATAAACCCTTTCCTGTGACCTCAAGGGATCATAGTGACCCCTGGAAGCACATTTCAGAATCTCAGCAGAAGTAGAGATACTTCTCTACTGATTTATTGTTGAATGCTGTGCATTTTCGGATACATTGATTGATCCGACTAAATCATATGAAGTGTTTGTTGGCATGCTGTTAATTGGCTTTTAGTTTTGATATGCATCTCCATATTTATCTTGTATTATAAAATAATGAGCTTTAGTTTGAGAGTAGCCACTCTATATCATCAGTGTACACCAAGTATAAATGAATGGCTTTATTACAGTATCAGACATACAGTAGTAGCTCTTTGAAAGTTTTTTTTTTTTTTTTTCGTTGCACTGTGTTGCTTTTCCATTGTTTTTTTCTCTATGTAAATGTGCTTGATGGACCACAGCATTCCCATCACATGTCTTTTGCAGCGTCTCACGCATAAAACATAATTCTAAAAAAAGCAAAGCTTAAGTTGTTCAGCTATATTATAACTGCATATTTCCCATTCCACTCTCTGCAAACTGTGTTTTCCTATGCATTCTTTCTGAATACCTATTTAGGACAACCAATATTTTGTTATTGTCTTTAATAGAGTGCCATAAATATGACCACAGAACCAGTCTTATATTGCAAGGGTATATATTTGCAATAGCAAAAAATACATCGTATGGGTCAAAATGATCTATTGTTCTTTTATGCTAAAAATCATTAGAATATTAAGTAAAGATCACGTTCCATGAAGACATTTATTACATTTCCTACTGTAAATTATTGATGGGAAGTTCGACTCTTTTCAAAGATTCAGCTCTTTTGGCTCTTGGTCTTACTTTTAATTTCTGAGCCTTCTATTTTTGGCTTATTTATCAATTGCGAATGGTTTGTCTGTTGGCAAATTATATTTCATTCAGTGTTTTCATGAAAGCCTAATTTTTTTTCATCAATACAAAATAAGTAAATAAAATGTAAAAACTATATATGCATTATAAAAAAATTATCATGATATAATGTTTCATATAGTTTGGTATTGATAATTATTGAATGTTTTTTTTTTTACAATCCATTTAGGAATATTACGATTGTTTTATTTAACCACTTTATTTAAATTTACCAATAGTTTTAAGTCAAAAAATAAAAACTAAACAAAAATATCTCATCTCTTATGTCTTAAAATAAACGTAAGTGTTAAAAAGACTCTTAAACTTAATAAATAAAATGTTAAAAAGTGTGTGCAATGGTACAGTGTGAACGCTGAGCAATCAAAGCAAACTATAAGGTAGCTCATGTCAATAATAATAATACAGTAAACCTCAAACTCTGTCAACAACACAAATTGTGATAATCAAATCTGAGCTTTCATGTAAAGGAACCATCATTATTCAAATACACACTGCAACATTGCAAATTGTGAAGTTGAACGACTACATTAACCCCTATGCTAAAAAAATCTTTCAGATGGAGTGCTAGTGGCTGGGATGCACAAGAAAAGAAAACAAAAAACAATCTGGAGACATCCTTACATCCTTACATTTTTTATTCACAATCTCCTCACTGCTGTTAGTCACAGCACGCATTTTTGTGTGTGTTGTTATTCTGACCTGAGGTGGCGATGACGCTACCAACCCACATTCCATTCAAATGTTGCGTCTAAAAGCACGTAAAAAGTGTGAGCCCGTGGATTCCTTCACCATTCACCGCGCTCCCATGGCATCTCTCTTACCTAGGCGACCATCAACCATTTTCTCAGAGGATGACAAAAAGTTTTTATCCATAAAGATAATTAAAAGTGGACCGCAGTGTTTGGGTGCTCTGTGTTTGTCTGAGGTAATTCAACGCAATCTCACGGCAATTCGTAACTTTTTGATTTAGTGGCTAATTCGTATGAATTCGTACAATCTAATTCGTACAAATTAGTACGCTTTGCTCATCACCCAATGACGGTTGGGGTTAGGGGTTGGGTTAGGTGCCACGCCTCCTTTTTAAAATCATACATTTTCGTACGACTGAACTCGTATGAATTAACCACTAAACTGACAAAACGTAAAATACTTACATTTCCTCGTGAGATCAGGCTGGGTAATTAGTCTTCCGTTATTACTGAAATGTGTATATTCCATACAAAGTGTGAAGCAGATTGGTTAGTTCTACTTACACGAACGTGGCATTCTGGAAAGTTGAGATGTTTTTAACTAGGTGTACACCATGTGTGCCTCATTTGGAAATAACCCTAAGCTTATTGGCATTCCTTCCAAGGTGCGCGCTCAGCAAACACATTTTTTATAAAACTATAGCGCTTTATACCGACACTTCATAAACTTTTTATTTTTATTTTTATCGTTATTGACAATGGTGTTAATAAATACCGATACCGATTTATCGGCAGAGCCCTATATATACAGTTACTATTTTTTTTTTTGCATTTTACTAAAACCGAACCACAGCAAACAATTTAGAATAAAAGCAAAAGTCTTAACATTAAAACACTTTGGTCTTTAGCACAGGCTGGCATTCAGAAAAATCAATCCTTCTTTCGCATAATGGTATGATCCTAGTTGCTACTCCCATGTGATTAACCACAAGGTGTTCCCAATCAAATAAAGTCCCGCCCCTACCTGTGGCTAAAGATTTGGCTCTGACTGATGGAAGTCTACAAACAACTCATTCACAAACAAAACATCGCAACTGTACTGTATATACATCATAACTGTTTGGATTAGTAATATGCATTGATGCTTTGATTTTTTTTTTAACCCTCAGATTCTATTTTTTCAAAGAGTTTTATCTTGGCCAAATATTGCCCTGTCCTAAAAATGTATACTTCAATGTAAGCTTATTTATTCTCGATTCAGATGATGTATAAATTTCAATTGGAAAAAAAGAAAAAAGAAAGAACAGTTAGGGGCCGATCACGGTACAGTCTAGATAGGATACAGCTGCGGATATGCAGATCAATATAGCATTATTTTTATGACACTGTATAACAAAAAATAATATCTTTACAGTACTGTGATGGTTGGGTTTAGGGTTACGGTAGGGTAAATGGTAATCTAAATAAAATTTATTGGGTAATTTAATGAATAACAAATAATACTTGGTATAACTACTGTTTTTACATTACTGTGACAGCTGGGTTTAGGGTTGGGATAGACGTTAATAAAATACAGTTAATGAAAAATGTAATAAATAGGTGCCTTTTTTGAATGATTTACCAATGGCCGTGAGCGTTTTGCGCACTGCTTATGTGCCCTGCGCGCCTCACATTGAACCGCCTGCTGCGTCTCGCGTTTTTGCCGTTGTGCACTGCGCTCGCAGTTGAAAAAACTGAGCGGAAAAAACGCATTACGTCTGTCGCGTCTTGTTCATTCCCTAATCAAATGAAAGCTGAGGTTGGGTTTCCATTAAGGTGACAGCAGTGTTTGTGTTGTCAAGATGACTACGGAAACTTTTGAAGATGAAGGAGAGACTTGGTTGCTGGTGGTTACTGTTTTGAATTATTCGGTGCTGTACTTCACAAATCTTGAATTTCACAATATTAATAAATATTAAAATTATACCAATATCAACTCGCACAATACGAAGCTGATTCAGTCTTTCCCTAGCGACATAAAGCGCATTGCACGTTTTTGGAGCGTAAATGCGTGTTCTGTGTGATCGGCCCCTTAATCAGGTTATGCGATCATATCCTTTCTGTGATCATTGTCATATCAGTGTGGCTAATTGTAATGTAGCATAAAAAAGAATCAATAAAGTGTGGAAAAACATCATATTTGATGGACACTTCATGTGAATTGAAGTGCAGTGCCTAGAATTAGCTGCTACGTTTGTTTGCAGTAGCACTCGGATTGTGTTAGACAAGAAGCAGATGTCAAGAGCGTTTTGTTGAGAGAAAGTTGGACGAAAACATTTCGGGGAGTTTTTCTTTCTGCGTTCCTGCCTGCTGGAGTTCAGGAATTCTCTATCACACTCCACTTCCCAAAGGCTGGATAAACACGACGGCCTTGAGAGAGATTGTGTGTGTGTGTGTGTGTGTGTGTGTGTGTGTGTGTGTGGTTTGGGAGGTGTGACGCTTCCATGATCCAAACATCAAAGTGTATCCGTGGAAACTGTGAGGTAGTCAGTAAATGCTGCTAACATGGCATGACTTGTTTTTATTTCTTGACTTTTTTGTGTGTGTGCGTGTGTGGGTGAAAATATAGTGATTTGGGATGCGTCCTACACATCTGGTGTTAGAGAATATATCATACTGCCGTGGCCCATGTTATAAAAACACCATTTTTTGAGACGTTTCAGCCTCTAAAAAGACTTTGACAGCTCTCTGGCAACTGATTTCCTCTTCAGTTTGTGGAGTCCAGACAACCCGCTGACCTTACTGGCATGTCTCTGTGCGGATGGGGCATCTGCGTGTGTGCGTGTTTCTGCAAGCAGACATTTTTAGCTGAATGTTACAGAAAATAAAAACCCTACTGTATGAACTGAAAATGCAGTTGGTTTTATATTTAATTACTTTTATATTTTTACAAAATTGAAATAAAAAAAGAAGAAAAAAAACATGATAAAAAATAAATATTGTTGGACAACAAATGAACATATTAAAAAAAATGTTTGCTGGATCATTATAGTAAAAAAAAAAAAAACATTTAATTTTTAATATATATACATATATTGGCCTTTTAAAAATGATTAAAATTTACAAAAACAAAATCTCCTAATATTTTTTTTTTTTTATAAAAATGTATTGACATTATACAGTAATAGATACTGAATATTAAAATACCAAACATACACTGAGGTAATGCCTGCTGAAAAAAAGGAATACATTCAAAATAATTCAATAATTGCACCACAAGACGTCTTTTAAACCATTTAAAGCCTTACTGACTGCAACTTTTGATTTTATATGTTAAATAAAACAGTAAGAACATTAATATTTGACCTTGAGATCCTCAATGCTATTACAGTGTTATGAAGAGGTAATATTTTAAAAGACAGATTGTTTTTAGCTTAAAATCACATCTGACTGTAGTTTAAAGCGGTGCAGGTGGGTGAATGTTTTGGGCTGTTTGACCTGTGGTTTGCCTTTTGTCACAGAAGAGAGCGAGAGGAAAGGCTTTAGAAATAAACCGCAGAACTGGGTGGGTCAGAGAACACACACGTTTGACACATGACACAGGCTCACACACACACAGGTGAGAACAAGCATACACAGCATTTAAAGAGACTCAACAGGCAAAGACACCTTTTACATGCATGACGGTTTTAAGATTTTGGGGGTTCTTTTTCACCTAATATAAAGGGAGGGATCTAAATACACTTTGAAGTGATTCTTTTGATGAGTTTTTTCTAATAAAGTGAGAAAAACCTTTAAAAATGTACAGTTCTTTTATAAGTTTAGCAACATTTCCTCTAAATGTTGTTTTAAAAATCCAAAAATAAATGTTTGATGTTTATATTTTACACCACCAGCACCCTGAAACATTGATACAAGGCAGGATGGATCTATGCTTTCATGTTGTTGATGCCAAATTCTGACCCTACCATTCGAATGTTGCAGCAGAAATCGAGACTCATCAGACCAGGCAACGTTTTTTCAATCTTCTATTGTCCAATTTTGGTGAGCCTGTGCGAATTGTAGCCTCGGTTTTCTGCTCTTAGCTGACAGGAGTGGCACCCAGTGTGGTCTTCTGCTGCAGTAGCCCATCTGTCTCAAGGTTGGATGTGTTGTGGATTTAGAGATGCTCTTCTGCAGACCTCGGTTGTAACGAGTGGTTATTTGAGTTACTGTTGCCATTCTACCAGCTCGAACTGCCGCTCACTGGATATTTTCACTTTTTCGGACCATTCTTTGTAAACCCTAGATATGGTTGTGCGTGAAGATCCAGATCAGCAGTTTCTGAAAAACTCAGACCAACCCATTTGGCATCAACAACCATGCCACGTTCAAAGTCACTTTTCTTCCCCATTCTGATGCTCTGTTTGAACTGCAGCTGATCGTCTTGACCATGTCTACAAGATTGTACATTTCTTATATAAGTGCATCAAAATTTCCTGTAAATTTTACGTAAAAAAATAAATAAATAAATGTTTGTTTATTATATTAGAATGATTTCTGAAAGATCACGTGACACTGAAGACTGGATTTATAATGCTGAAAATTCAACATTAAATCACAAATATAAATTACATTTTAAATTCAATTCAATCAGAAAACAGTTATTTCAAATTATAATATTATTTCTAAATTTTAGAGCTTTTTTTATTTTTATATTATATTATATTTCTAATTCCTTCCGAGCATAACAGGCTTCTTTAAAAAACATAAACAATATGACTGATCCCAAAATGTTGACAAAGTTTTCTTCATAACCATTTTTATTTATTTTTAAGTTTTTTTTTTTTACTTATAGGGATATATTCATATTCATATATTTTGTTTAATTAGTCACAAAATATATGTGTCAAGTAAAATATATGTGTCAGGTTACAAAATCTAGATTTGTCTTTTTTTACATAGTTTACATGAAATCTTTTTACAGAAAATATATATTTTGTTTAATTAGTCACACAATATCTATATTTTTTGTTATGTGAACTATGTAAAAAAAAAAAATCTAGATTTTGTAACCTGACTTTTGAGTTTCGTGAATGAAATGTATGCAAATTAGTGCATATTTCAACAAAGAATGCCTCATTTGCATGTTTCATTCATTCATTCATTTTTCTTCGGCTTAGTCTCTTTATTCATCACCTCACCGCCAACTTATCCAGCTAATGTTTTCACAGCGTTTGCACTTCCAGCTCCAACCCAGTACTGGGAAGCATCCATACACACTCATCCACACACATACGGACAATTTAGTTTATTCAATTCACCTACACTGCATGTCTTTGGACTGTGGGAGAAACCGGAGCACCCGGAGGAAACCCACACCAACACGGGGAGAACATGCAAACTCTACACAGAAATGTCAACTGACCCAGCTGGGACTCGAACCAGCGACCGTCTTGCTGTGAGGCGACTGTGCTAACCACTGAGCCACTGATACAGAAATTGTTTGCAATTCCTAATGTAGTCCATCAACTTGTGAAGTATGTTGATAAATATTAATATTATGTAGTTTTACCCTGTTCACCTGCAGCGTCTTGCCTTAAAAAGAGCGTCTGGCCTACTTTCCACATGCTCTATGACCCAGTTTACACCGATGCAGACACACGGAACAGTAACAAACCTGTTCCACATCCCTTCTTGTGTGTTAAAAGACGGCCCATGATCTGCTTACAGTGCTATAATCTAAAACAGACGCGCTTTGGCACACACACTCTCTCGCACGCTCAGATGTCATAAAGCAAAAGAGAGATCTTACAATCTAATCCGCTCCCTTCATGTGTGTTTGTGTGTGTGTATGTGTGTGTCTGGGCCTGCGCTAACCTGCTCCTGCCAAAAGCAGGAAATGAGGGAGCTGTAAGAAAATGGACTGCCACTGTTTAGTCTCTGAACACACACACACACACACACACACACACACACACACACACACACACACACACACACACACAAACACACACACACACAGTGTTTAGTCTTCTCCAGCAGCTGTGCTATTCTAAGCAACACAGGCAGGAAGAACAGAGAGAGCAGAAATAGATGGATGATTTTAGGACAGTGATGCCAAAGTCCTGTTATACTTTACTGTGCTTGACTCTAAACATGCTCTACTGGAGCCTGACATAACAATGCCAATCTAATACACTTATTGTTGATTTTCAGGCCTTACAAATGTTGTTAAAATATTATTTATTTTTTATTTATATACTCATATTTATTTATTCAGTTATAATATTAATTATTTAATTTATTTATTAATTTATAATATTTTATTTATCTAATCATGAAACATCACACAGCTGCTTTGTTTATTTTGGGTGGTTTATTGTTATTATTATTATTATTATTGTTGTTGTTGTGCTTATTTAACTGTACTTAATAATAATAAAACATTTGATTTTAACAATTTTGATAAAAAAATATAATATTTATTTATTCAATCATAATATTTATTTATTGTAATATTTACTTATTTTATTTATTAAATCATAATATTTGTTTATTCATTATTTATTTATTTATTTGTTATTTATTTATTTATTTATTTATTTATTCAATCATGAAACACGTCACATTTAGCTACTTTATTTAGCTCTTTTATTTATTTAGTTTTTTATTAATATTATTATTATTATTATTATTATTATTATTATTATTGTGCTTATTTAATTCTATATAATAATAATAAAACATTTTATTTTAACATTTTTAAAAAAATCCTATTTATTTATTCAGTCATAATATTAATTTATTAAATCATAATATTTATTCGTTTATTAAATCATAATATTTATCAAATCACAATATTTTATTTATGTATTTATCCAATCATGAAACACAACACACATAGTTACTTTGTTTATTTATTTAGGTTGGTTTATTATTATTATTATTATCATTATTATTATTATTATTATTATTATTGTTGTTGTTGTTGTGCTTGTTTAATTGTATTTAATAATAATAAAACATTTTATATGAACAATTTTAATAAAACATTTATTCAATAATATATTTATTTATCCAATCATGAAACACATCACACATAACTGCTTTATTTATTTTGGTTGGTATATTATTATTATTATTATGCTTATTTAACTGTACTTAATAATAATATAACATTTTGTATTAACAATATTAATAAAAAATTATAATATTAATTTATCCAGTCATGAAACACAATCACACATACAGTGCATCCGGAAAGTATTCATAGCGCTTCACTTTTAGCACATTTTTTTTTATGTTACAGCCTTATTCCAAAATGGATTAAATTAATTTATTTCCTTAAAATTCTACACACAATACCCCATAATGACAATGTGAAAAAGGATTTTTGAAATCTTTTACCATGAAGCTCTAAATTGAGCTCAGGTACATTCTGTTTGCACTGATCATTCTTGAGATGTTTCAGCAGCTTAATTGGAGTTCACCTGTGGTAAATTCAGTTGATTGGACATGATTTGAAAAGGCATACACCTGTCAATATAAGGTCCCAGGGTTGATGGTGCATGTCAAAGCACAAACCAAGCATGAAGACAAAGGAATTGTCTGTAGACCTCCGAGACAGGATTGTCTTGAGGCACAAGGCTGGGGAAGGTTACAGAAAAATTTCTACTGCTCTGAAAGTTCCAATGAGCACAGTGGCCTCCATCATCCGTAAGTGGAAGATGTTTGGAACCACCAGGACTCTTCCTAGAGCTGGCCGGCCATCTAAGCTGAGTGATCGGGAGAGAAGGGCCTTAGTCAGTGAGGTGATCAATAACCCGATGGTCACTCTGTCTGAGCTCCAGTGTTCTTCTGTAGAGAGAGGAGAACCTTACAGAAGGACAACCATCAGTGCAGCAATCCACCAATCAGGCCTGTATGGTGGAGTGGCCAGATGGAAACCACTCCTTAGTAAAGGGCACATGGCAGCCTGCCTGGAATTTGCCAAAAGGCATCTGAAGGACTCTCAGACCATAAGAAACAAAATTCTCTGGTCAGATGAGACTAAAATTGAACTCTTTGGAGTGAATGCCAGGCGTTACATTTTGGAGAAAGCCAGGCACCACTCATGACCAGGCTAATACCGCCCCTACAGTGAAGCATGGTGGTGGCAGCATCATGCTGTGGGGATGTTTTTCAGCAGCAGGAACTGGAAGACTAGTCAGGATAGAGGGAAAGATGAATGCAGCAATGTACAGAGACATCCTGAATGAAAACCTGCTTCAGAGTGCTCTTGACCTCAGATTGGGGCGACGGTTCTTCTTCCAGCAGGACAATGACCCAAAACACACTGCCAAAATATCAATGGAGTGGCTTCACAACAACTCAGTGAATATTCTTGAGTGGCCCAGCCAGAGCCCAGACCTAAATCCTATTAAACGCTTCTGGAGAGATCTGAAAATGGCTGTACACTGTCGCTTCCAAATTACAACCTGATAGAGCTTGAGAGGTAATGCAAAGAGAAATGGGCAAAAATTCCCAAAGACAGCTGTGCCAAGCTTGTGGCATCATATTCAAAAAGACTTGAGGCTGTAATTGCTGCCAAAGGTGCATCAACAAAGTATTGAGCAAAGGCTGTGAATACTTATATACATGTGATTTTTCAGGTGTTTTATTTTTAATAAATTTGCAATAATTTCAAAAAAATTTTTTTACATTGTCATTATGAGGTATTGTGTGTAGAATTAAGGAAATAAATGAATTTAATCCATTTTGGAATAAAAAAAAATGTGGAAAAAAGTGAAGCGCTATGAATACTTTCCGGATGCAGTGTAGCTGCTTTATTTATTAATTATTATTTTTGGTTGGTTGGTTTATTATTAAAATTGTGTTTATTTAACAGTATTTAATAGTAATAAAACATTTTATAGTAACCATTTTAATCTAAATTTAATTTGAATTCGTTTGATACCATCTTATTAATAATATTATTGTGTTATCGTCTTGTTCAATAATTTTTTTCCTGCTCTATACTAACTCTATACTATTATATTCCAATCTACTGTACTAAAATTGAAATGATCACATTACTTTCTTACTTGATTCTACTTTATTAACTCTAGTCTGTTTAATACTCTGTAGCTTTAGCATATTAACATCTACTTTCTTTTCTTTTATCCTGCTGTTATACTCTATTATATTCTACTCTAACATAATTTATTCTCTTCTTCTCAGTCTTGTTTTACTTTGTGCATATTTTTCTATCTCCACTGAAGTAAACAGAACTCTCCTCAATTCAGAATTCTAATCTCCTCCATATCAAATAATCCCACAAGACACTGTACTTTATATTTTTTACATTCCTTTTCTTATTAAATATTTAATATTAAATTTGTGTATTTATGTTACATTTATAGTAGTGTCCAAAATGAGTAGAACACTTGCCATGTTTGAGAGTTGTTCTAAATATCTAAATATCTAAAAAGTCATCATTATGATCTATAAACCATATCATAGAGTCGTCATAAGGAGATTTAGGTCATTAAAAACAAGCTAGGCCCATTTTACTGTCAATGTCACTCAATCATGTTGATTCTCAGAAAGCCTTTAGCTTAAGTAGCAGAAGGCATGGGACAACATTAGTGTTCTCACAAAATATATTGACAATATGCCAGAGAAATGTGCTGATGCAATTGTTTCAAACGGTGGACAAACCAAATATTCATCTGATATCGACATACTTCTCATATTTGTTATACTTCAAGCAACCATTTGCACGTTTCATGAACATAATTAAATTAAATCCTGTTTTGGAGCTGGAAAAAAGGTCAATATTTTTAGATCTTTCAGTTGTTCTAATAATTGTAGATACCATTTTGTGTTTAGATAATTGCTGATATTCAATAAATCAATATAATGTGATGATGAACATGCACAATATTGATATCATGGCTACTTCAAAATAATAATGAATATTTATTTATTACATACTTTTTTTAGAGTGGTTTTTAGGAATATTCAGATTGTGGTATTTACAGAGGCTGTTCGTCACAGCAGATGGAAATAGATATAAAATAGATTTAAAAAATAAAACTTTATAGGTGATTTATTTTAAAACATGAATACTTTCATGTTCATCTGGTTGATTTAACATTTATTGACTATTTATATTATTTTTATTCGTTATCTCTGTACAGTAAGGTTCCATTTAACATCAGTTCAAGCATCTATTACAGTTTTTCTCAGTGGCTTTGGTGCATTTCTCACAACACTATTTACATTTGCACAACAGTTCATGCATTTCTCAAAACAAATAGTACAAACTGCAAAACCTAGCTGATAACCTGCAAAAGAGCGTCACTTGCTCAAAATGGACAGCTCATTCCTCAAAAGCAAGTATTCATGTCAATGAAAGTGTCAGTGTCATCAAGATAAAAAGTCCTGACACCATTGTTTATGAACAAGATAGTCAAATGGCTTTGTCATGTTTTCATTATGACGGTTTACTCTGTTAATGTTTTCCAATGCAAAAAAGTCAGATTTTGGTGACTTTTCCTGCAAATGCTCAAGACAGCACTATATACTATTTGCACAGCCATTTGAAAACTACAGTAAAGTTAGACATCACTGCATTTACTGAGGTATCTGAGTATAAGACACTGAATATGTATGTTTCACATTTTTACTGCATATATGCTCTTTACAATTGTAATTTATTCACAGCATTGTGCAAAAGAATAAATACGCCCTTATTTACAACAAACATAAACTTCCTTTGGGTAGAGCTGTGCACAACTGTAAACAATATTGCAGTACATACTGGATCTGAACCTACAACATACACAGCTCTGTAAATCATTTATGAAATTGTTCAATTTAGAAGTCATTTTATAAAAAACTGATTTTGACAACTAGTTCAACATTTGTGTATGTAATGAAGTAATGAAATGTGGACTATTAGTTTTATATGGAATGACTATTCAGCATTCACAAGTTTAGTTCATTTTGACTGACATGACATAAGCGAATGATAATGTTATAAAACAGAAGAGAGTTGTGTGAAAGCAATTGATGCATGTCCAAAAGCATTTGCAATTTGTTGGAAGGAATGAGAAACTGCTACTATGATGTGCACAAATGACTAATTGTTTTGAGAAATGCATGAACTGTTGTGTAAATGTAAATAATGTGAGAAATGCACCAAAGTGACTGAGAAAAACTGTAATCATAGCTGATGTTCATTACTTAGTTAATGCATAATAATTAGTGCAAAAATTAATCATGATTAATCGCATCAAATATAAAAGTGTGTTGTGACATAATATATGAGTGTGCACTATGGGCCAGTATATGATTCTGATGGTATGATAACCTTGGATAAAAATATCAAGGTTTCATGGTATTGTGATTACTGCTCTAAAATATGTTTGGGTAAAAAACTAAACTTTTTTCCCCCTTTGAACACAATATGTTTTATTTTAGAGACATTTATAATATTTTGGAACAGTAAACATGCCAGACTAAATAATTCAAAAAAATTATTGACTTCAGCTGTCTTTATTTGTTTAAAAAAAAAAAAACACAGATTTCATTACATTTTAAAACAACATCTTACATATATTTTCTGCTAGACATACTCTTGTCCCAAAAAACAAACAAAAACAAAACGTAATAAAAAAAATCTTACATATACCATAGGAACGGTATAACAGAATATTTTGGCAGTTTTAAAACCTTGACTTTCCAAACTGCGGTTTATCTTGAAAACGGTTATCGTCCCATGCCTAGTGTGTACTGTGTAAATTTATTATGTATATATAAATACACACATGCGTGCATATATTTAAGAATTTACAATTAGATATAAAATATTAATGTATATAATACAAATTATATATAAATTTAAACATCTATGTAACAAAAATGGTTGGTATGTGTTTGTATCACATATACATAATAAATATGTATAACACTCACACACATAGTATATACTGTATATACAGTTGAAGTCAGAATTATTAGCCCCCCTTTGAATTTTTTTTCTTTTTTAAATATTTCCCAAATGATGTTTAACAGAGCAAGGAAATTTTCACAGTATGTCAGATAATATTTTGTCTTCTGGAGAAAGTCTTATTTGTTTTATTTCGGCTAGAATAAAAGCAGTTTTTAATTTTTTAAACACCATTTTAAGGACAAAATGATTAGTCCCTTTAAGCAATTTTTTTTTTTTGATAGTCTACAGAACAAACCATCGTTATACAATAACTTGCCTAATTACCCTAACCTGCCTAGTAAACCTAATTAACCTAGTTAAGCCTTTAAATATCACTTTAAGCTGTATAGAAGTGCCTTGAAAAATATCTAGTCAAATATTATTCACTGTCATCATGGCAAAGATAAAATAAATCAGTTATTAGAAATGAGTTATTAAAACTATTACGTTAAAAAATGTGTTGAAAAAAATGGTCTCTGTTAAACAGAAATTGAGGAAAAAATAAACAGGGGGGCTAATAATTCAGGGGGGCTAATAATTCTAACTTTAGCTGTACATACATACATACATACATAAATATATATATACATATATATATATATATATATATATGTATATATATATATATATATATATATGTATATATATATATATATATATATATATATATGTGTGTGTCAAAATAAACTTTCATTTTGGATGCGATAAATCACAACTAATCTTTGCCTGGCACTACTAATAATGCAATTTAAAAAAGTTGTCATCGTTTTATTAGATTAATAGCTAATAAAATGCACTTTTTGTATCAATATTAGTATAGTAATTGTAATAAATCTGGATATTTTTTTTTCATTGCTGATTTGAATGCATTATCTAACTTTAACTAATGAGACTTTATAATAAAGTGACACATATTGTACTTTATAATCATTTTGCAGTTTGTTTGAAACATTTATTTGCTCTGAATACACAAAGAATGAATATGTATTAAAAATATAATAAGTATTTTTATTATTATACATGTTAAGGCAACTTTATTACAGCTTAGGTCAATATCGTGATAATACAGTATACTATGATAAAAGCTTCAGCGATTAATTACAACAACAAAATCTAATATAGTCTATAAGCCTATACCACATTAAACTATTAACAAGAATGTGTTACTGTGTTGTCCAAATCTTGATTGCTAACCTGTCTCTTCCTCCTCCTCCTCCACAGTATCATCATGTATAACCACCTACAAGAAAACCCCACCCCCCGTCCCGCCCAGGTCAACGCCCACCAGACCCTACATCTCTATAACCGCCCAGAGCAGCACAGAATCAGCCCAGGATGCCTACAATGAGCTGACCGGTGCTGGGCCTGCTAACCGGGCCTTGGCAGCCGTCCAGTCTGGTCTCAGCAACTCCACAGAGAGCATCGATAGCATGAAGGCCCTGACGGCAGCCATCGAGGCAGCAAACGCCCAAGTCCATGGACCGGCTAGCCAACATGTGACCAACAGCACCATCACCATCACCACAGCCACCGCCACCTCTAGTGTAACGCACATCTCAGAGGAAGCTAAGAGAGACGCCCTCAGGAAGAGCCTGTCCATAGGGATTCAGGTTGGCCATGTGCACCCACATCTGCATTGCCTGTTGGGTAACAGTAGGGCTTGGTGATTTTTACCAGGAAAACCATGATTACGATTTTATCATGGTTCACTGTCGGATTTAACACTGAAACTACCTGATTTCTATAACTGCAAGTGGTCTGTTGAGATATTAAAATTAAGCTTTGAATATAATATGATTTATTCAGCACTTCCTCCCAAAGAGACATAAGGTTGTTTAAAATGTATGTTTTGTTAGATTAACAGTCCTTCCAGGATTTCGCAGGACCTTTTCTCTGATTATTCTCTGACATTGATTTATTTTAAAAATACACCACAGACAAAAGTCTTTATTATATATATATATATATATATATATATATATATATATATATATATATATATATATATATATATATATATATATATATATATATATATATTATTTCTCCCAGACCCAGACTTAAGAGACCAAATCTATAAAATAGCACTTAATTTCAATATTTCATATGTAACCAAATAACAATTAAACTTAACATATTAATAATGAAACAAATAAAAATATTACTCAATTTAAAGTGCCCACAAGTTTCTTTTAAGTCCACATGGCCTATGTTTTAGGTGAATCAGTGTCATGATGATGTCATAGAAAGCGTCTAGACCCCAAATTTGGAAATCTAAGCCATTTCAGAAAAAATGTGAGATCAGCAAAATTTTGTGGAGTTTGCTTAATTTTGTGATAAATTCAGTGATCGCAAATTCCTGGAGGGACTGGTTTAATGTGTATATTGTGAAATTTGTCCCGTATGCTTGTAATGAGGCAACAGACAAATTTGTAAGTTTGGAAAGAGGAAACAAACGCATGTAAACTGCTGAATATAAGTGTTTAATGCACATTTATGCATCATGTCATGTCACTCAGCTCTTCGGTTCACTGTCGGATTTAACACTGGAACTACCTGATTTCTATAACTACTAGAAATACCATAGTGGTCTGTTGAGATATTAAAATTAGGCTTTGAATATAATATGATTTATTCAGCACTTCCTCCCAAAGAGGCATGAGTTAGTTTAAAATGTATGTTTTGTTAGTTTAACAGTACCTCCAGAATTTCGCTGGAAATTTTTCAGATTTTTGTGGCCTAAAATGGCAGATTTTGCTGTGGCTTTTCTTTAAATTGCCAAGACAAAAGTCTTTATTATATATATTTTTTATTACTCTAGACCTAGACTTGTAGAGCAAATCTATAAAATAGCACTTAATTTTAAATATTTTATATGTAACCAAATAACAATTAAACTTATTAATCTTAATAAGGAAACAAATTAAAATATTTAAGTAACTTTAAAGTGCCAACAAGTTTCTTTTACGTCCACATGGCCTTGTTTTGGGTGAACCAGTGTTGTGATGACGTCAAGCCTTGAGACCTCTAATTTGCAGGAAATTCACAACATTTCAGAAAATATGCGAGATCCGCAAAATTTTGATTTGCAATAAATTCAGCGATCGCAAAATCCTGGAGGGACTGATTTAATGTTTGTAATGAGGCAACAGACAAACTTGTTAGTTTGTAATTAGGAAACAAACACATGTAAACTGCTGAATATAAGTGTTTAATGCACATATATGCATCCTGTCATATCACTCAGCTCTTTTACCATAGTGGTGATTCTGAACGTTCTCTCAAGAAGTCATATTGTCACATCATATTTACATTCAAATCTTCTGTTGAGGTATTAAAATTAAGCTTTGAATATTATATTTAAAATCAATATTTAAAAATGCAGTCATTTTGGCCTCTATGGTAGTTCAAGGTAGAAATAATCAGTGTCTATTTTATTAAAATTACAAAACACAAAAGAATGTCAGAAGGAAATTCGTACATATTTAGTAAACATCGGGAAATGATATGTTTTATTTAAAAAAAAATTATTAAATTGCAAAAATGAAAAACCATCAAAATAACCGCCTCAGTAGTTCTAGTGTTAATATTTTGTTAAAGTTGTCTGAGCAGTACAGCCAAACTACTGTAAAATTATACTGATGAAAGAATTACGTTAACTTAATTGTTTTATGTTCAGTCACATTTCTACAAAATATTAAGTTGTCAAAAAAAAAAAACCCTAAAGAATTGTGTAGTTTTAGCTCATTTTAAATAAGTAGTTTAAACAAACAGCAATCATAATTTGAGTGTAATGTCCTTATTTAAAAAACAAATTTAATAGAAAACCAAATATAAAATTTTTACTAATTGTGACACTTGGGCACAATCATGGTTCTTCCCGATGTTGGATTTAATATTTCACAAGTTGTCTGAGAAGTACAGCCAAACTACACTGTAAAAATGCTGGGTTCCACACGAATCAATTTGTGTTGAGACAACATGAAGCAATTACTTTAACTTATTATTTTAGAAATTAAAGGGGATTGAACATAAAACAATTGAGTTGCTTCAAAAAATAAGCAATTGTAATTTTTTGAGTGTAATTTCCTCTTTTTAAAAACAAATTAAATATAAAACTACAAATTAAAAATGTAAAAAAGAATGGTAGACACATGGGCCGCAGTGGGTGATGATACACATCTTTACATCTGTAATATCCTGTAACATTTTATAATAAAGCTTGACATTACAAATACTTATTATAATATACAAATCTTATACAAATATAGAATAAAAATATATATATTTTTGTAAATACTATAGTGTTTTTGAACCATATAGTAAAGAGTATTATACTGTATATATTAGTATTTACAATTGTTAATGAATGCCACAGCATACTGTAGTATTAACTACAGTGAACTGATCAACTTGAATAAATACTGTAATAATTGCAAGCACACTGTTGTAAATCTAACTAAAACCATTCAATATTCACTCTATATTGAATGTGTGTGTCTGCCTGTAGGTGGATGGTCCTGAGGAACCCAACCAATCAGAAGTGCACTGTAAGTTTCAGTCGGTCGGAATTCAAGTAGAGGAGGAGAGAAGGTAAGTTTATCTACACCCACTCACTCTCGCTCTCTCTTTCTCTCTCTCACAGACACACCAGAAACATATCCCATAATAACACCCACCTCCCGTCATGTGCTCATACAAATAACACAAAGTAAATGAAAACATGATACAGATGCGAGTACAGTGAGTATGAATGTTTCTGAAGAATGGAAGCTGTAATAGGAGAGAGAGAAGAAAGAGAGAGAGAGTTGTCATTGCAAGCACATGCTCCTGTGACAAAGACACTCCCATTCTCTCTGTCTCTATTTCACACACACAGCTGTCCCTATCATGGTGGTTTGGACACTGGGGCCTCCTGAAAGGGTGAAGGAGTGGGAGGCAGCGAGACAGCTGCTCTGTGTGTGTGTATGCGGGTGTTTGTACGTGCATGTGTGCGTCTGTGAGTGTGTGCGACGCATGGCCATCTGTTGCTGTGCCCATTATGAATCAGGCAGGCTGCTGGGTCACAGACATGGTCAAGTATCGACCCCCTGTCTCACTTCTCTCTCTCTCTCTCTCCTGCTTTCTCTGGCTCGCACACCCTCATATGTCACTGTTTTAGCACCCTGTGAGAGAGGGAGGGAAATAACGCCAGGAGGAGGTAGAGTGAAAGAGAGAGATGTTCAGTGTCTGTGGGCTTTCCCTTAAAGTTCAGCCATAGGTTCAGCCGAAGCCTCGTTTAAAAAAAAAATAAAAAATTCACCATCTCGCAGTGCTGTCTGGGAGTACAGATCAAATGCCAGAACAAATGTCTTGCATTCGCACTTGCATACTGTGTGTAAACAGTTGTTTTACAAAAGGTCAGTTATGTTCTAGGTCAGTTGATCTGTCTGGTCCAGTGGAGTGTAAATAGAGGCTTCAGATGGCTAAAATTGCTTTCTAAGTAGACAGCACTAAAGTTTTGACATGTAGCCATTATTAAAGGTGCCATGGAATGAAAGTCTTGATAAACCTTTTGGCATAGCTGAATAATAAGATTTCAGTATGTTGAAATGGCATACCTTGAGCATCAAACATCGATTCCTCATTCTCATGTAAATCCAGTGAGTGTAAAATCCTGTGAAAATCCAGGCCAATCGGAAAACACAGACTGTTAAGATCCACATGGGATTATTATTAAATTGTTGTTTTTTAAAATCACCTGGTTCTGGTGACGCGCAAAATTCAGATGGAGGGCAGGAAGTAAAAAAAAACTCAATGGGAGACATAGGGAAACGTCCGTATTTTTGCGATTTACGCCATATTTCAAAGAAGATATAAATAGAAAATAAGCACATATGCTGGGCATGATCCTTATATCATGAAGAGGGCCGAGTTGTCCACTGAACTCAAATATATTTGCCTGTCATCGAGGCGGTAGATACTGTAAGCTATCACATGAGAAAATACTATAGTATATACTATAATGTTTTGAAGTATAGATAATTACTTGAATTAAACTGTCGTAGTAATTATATTGTTGCTGTGGTACATTAGTAATAAACAAACTATCCAACAGGCTTCAGTTTTCTTTTCTATAATAATCACAATGCTCCACTAACGTTATAGTATTTATTACAGTTTATCAGTTCACTATACTACAGTATTCTGTTGTATTCATTAACAAAGAGGTGTACACATTATACACTTTACTATGTGGTTCAAAAACATGTTTTATTATAAATTACTATAGTTGCGGATAATGTTGTATATTCCAGGCATCACAAAATAACAGATGAAAGCATACAAAAGCGTGGACGCATAGTCTACATTATTTATTTATTTTTGTAAGGGGGAAAAGTGCTCCACAATAATAACCATCTAGTTTTGTCGCAAGGGTTGCATTTCTTTCTTGTTCGGTCGATGAACTTACCATCAACAAACATTCACCGCTGATGCGCATCTCTATTTTCACGTTATGGTTGTTTATTCTGCTTGAAATGCCAGTAAAAACTTGGATTATTGCAAAACAAGACAGAGATATCATTACAGCGATTACATGGCAGGGTACGTAATTTATGTTCTACTGGATTTTGTGTAAGTGTGGTGGTGTTTGTATCTTATTTTATATAACACATTAACATATTTATAGACATAGTTAGGCCTGTATATAATCTTTATTGGTGCTGTCAAATGAATTATCGCATTTAAAAAAAAGTTTTCACATATGGATGTACTGAAAAAAAAATAGTTATTAGCTGCCTTTTCTTCCATTTTTTCAGCAAGTTTCTTGACCTTCCCCCCCCTTTATTAGCAAAAACCTTTAAAAGTCTATAAAAGCTGTTCGCCATTTCTTATTTGTAATGTTCTGGTAGCGATTCCCATGTAGAAGAATCACTTCTTGCCCTCCATCTGAATTTCACGCGTCATCAAATAACGTCATGTGAAAACAACTTGTATGCAAACCCCAGGCAGCATTTGATAGGCCACAATGTTTCCAAGTGAGACTACAACAATAATATTTTCCCTTTACTTTTAAGTTTGTCAAAGCTTGCATTATACTTGCTTAGTATGTTGTGGCACTTTTATTTTGAAATAAGACCAGCATTATAGAGCTCTCAGGTAATGCCAACCAGAGCACCTCACATGATCACAGCTTACCATCAGAATGCAAAATTTAGGAAAGATGGATTATAAATGTACCCCTTCTTAAGTGTATCTTTTGTTAGTTTAACGTGTTTGTAATGAAGCAACAGACAAATGTGTAAGTTTGTAATGTGTAAGTTTGTAACTTAGTGTTTATTGCACATTTATGCATCATGTAATATAACTTAGCTCTTCAGATGAAAACATTGTCATTTAACAAAGAATAAACTTAATTTTGAAAAATATTTTGACAACTAAAGTATGATAATTTTGCATGTGTATTTCAGAGTACATCACATTGTGTATGTGAGCAATCAGGCACTGACATGAGCTGCTGGAGCATCAGAGCAGAGACCATTAATATTCATAACCCTTTCCAAATTTAGTCACAACTAACCATATCATATTAGGGCCAATACCTAGGGTTGGAAATGGACCTGTAAAACTGTTGCTAGAGAATCTTTGCCTTTAGCCAAGCCTCAAAACTTCTTTTTAGGTAGAGAACAATTTAGCATATTATATCAATTCATTCTATGGCACCTTTAACAGTATGTGTTCTTAGTATTGTGTAGGCATCTGTGTGGTATGCACTGTGATACCCAGTAAATATGGTCTAGAGAGGCATAATACAATTTTTGAGACCAACATCTGCAGTTACGTCATTGTTATTTTATATGTAAGCTATAATTGATGACATGTCATTGCATTATTATAGAATAATCCATCAACAGACCAGAGTCAATTATTCCGCTTATATTATGGTTACCACGTCTAAAGAAATTGTTTAGATAACCAGACAAATGTCTTGAAATATATTATGTCCTCATACCACTGCTGTGTGTGGCACAAATTTTTTACTCATCTCATCTAAAGCCTTTGGTTTTCTTTGATGTTTGTTGTAGGCAGAAACTGAAAACATTAGTGAAATGAAAGTGGTGCCCAATAAATGCTACCTAGATGAGCAATTTGATCATTTTTGAGATATAGACATCTACAGTATATTGAGATGATATTATCATACATGTTTCTATATATTGCATGCTATGATGCCTAGAAGTGTTTTCTAGATGATTGGCATATTAAGTTTCGAGACATCCATTATCACCATATTATCCAATTATTGAGTACTGTAGGCTTTTGGCGACACAGCTATAGTTTCTAATTGTTTGACAAAGTGCTGCCCACGAATACAGATCAAATACCAGTACAACTGTCTTACACTGATTCTAATATACTGTGTATAAACAGTTGTTTTACAGAAGGTCAGCTATGTTCGGAGTCAGCTGATCTGTCAAAACAAGTGAACTGTGAATGGAGACATCAGAGACCATGTAATATTAGCATTGATGCCACATTTGACTATTCCAGGCATATCAATGTCTCCCAGTTTGGAACTGGTCATCACTTACAGCA